>CM034307.1:35126824-35405898 GCA_019925795.1 Dendrobium chrysotoxum | reverse complement strand
GGATGATCAAAAGAAAATTACTTAATCTTCTAGGATGATATATATCAATCTTACGATTAGTTTAAAAATGCCAATATCATCCGGTATACAGTTTGAGTTATCTAGGACCACTATGCTGGATGATTTCTAAATGACTTGATCGTCTAGGATGATATCTCTATCTTCCTATACGATTAGTTCAAAAATGGCAATATTGTCCAGCAGATAATTTGGGTCATCCAACTGAGACACACTGGATGATGAGGATTTCTAATTGATCATCTAGGAAGATCTTGCGATCGTCCAGAATGATGTGATCGATCAATCAATTCTTAATTACTTTCCTTAATCTCTTAACTAATTTAGGCAATATTGTAATGAATCATTCAGGATGATATACCTATCTCTGAGATGATTAGACCAAAATACTAAAAATAAAAAGTTGCCTAACTTAGTCTAGTAGTAGAGAATTTCTTATTTGAGCATATCATCCTGTATGATGGGAGTATCATCCAAGATGATATGCTTAATCAGACTGACTTAATATAGCTTCCTTAATTAGGGTTTCTATTTTCAATGGATCATCCAAGATGATATTAGTATTGTCTAGGACGATATGAATAAAATCAGAATAGAAACTCTAACTCACTAAAAATCTCCCCCTGAGTGTGTGTGCAAGATTACTTAGCTTGGGGATTCATTACATTATATTTAATTCAAGAAAGGTGAAAAATTATATTGAACCTAAAACATAACTAGACTAACTTGATCTCGAGCTAGCTTGAATTATAATTGATCTTGTGAACCTAAAGATTAGGCACTCAAACAGAAATAGAAATTTTTGCTATCATCAAAATCATAATCCTTGAATCCAGATTTGTAATAATCTCCCCCTTTTTGATGATGATAAATATTTGTTAGATAATTTCAAATTTAGTTAATAAAATACAGAGTAATGAAAACCAAGGAATGTAATTTTTATTAGCCAGGCAAATAGTACAAGAACATTGAATACTGATAACTTAAAAGTACAATGACCCAAAATGCTACAAACAACCAAACTACTCCCCCTTTTTACATCTCAAAAAGGGGAAAATAGCACAAAGAAAACTAAAAAGATTATACAAAAACATAACTAAAATAAGGAAAAGCAATCAAACTAGAAATAAGAGAGACCCTGATCAGATGGAGGAGGTGGTGGTGGTGGTTGTAATAGACTATCAAGGGTGGCAAACTGTTCTCCAAACCAGGCCAGGTCCTAGTCGTGCTGCTGCTACTGGTCAACATAGGCATTGAATTAATTCATATCCTCAGCGTGCTGCTGCTCCTGGGCAACCACATAGGAGTCAAAGAGGGCCTCCCACTAGTCAAACCTATGCACCAGGTGATCTAACAGTGATTCCATATGGAGAGGAGCTGGTGTAGTAGGTTCAGGAGCAACTTCTTCCTCTTCTCCCTCAACATCCATGCTGGGCTCCAGATGAAGAGGGAGTACTGTGAAGAACATGGGAAGAGTTATTGGAGTAGAAGGAATGAGGGATATTTATTGGAACTAGATATTAAAGATTATTTTTGTTTCTAGAGCATAGGCAATGAGGAGTCCTAAGGCTAGGTTGGGATGTCTCCTGTGGCTTGAATCCCTAATGCTAGTTAGGTATTCAATATAGTGAAATAAGAGATCAATTACATGGAAGTCATAATGGGCCATGATATAATAGGTAGTCATTGAGAACAAGGGGGTAATATGGATGCGGTCCCCGGCCTTTAGAATGATAGAGGAGCGAAGGATATGCTAGATTGTCCTAGCATCCTTAACTAAGGAAGAGCAAGCATTATCGTGGTATGAGGTATTGGTGTTTGTAAGAAAATGGTTGGCAACACTCCAGTTAAGGTCAGGGTAAGAAGGTAAAAGATGAAGTTTATCGCCAATGATAGAAAGTTATAGAATATCATGAAAGTCTTGAGTGATTAATTCTACGAGGCGGCAGTTAACATAAGAGTGGAAGGAGGTGTAAGTAGAATCAATGTGAAGATTCACAAAGAAAATATGAAGAAACTCAGTGCTAAATGAAAAAGTTAGTGTCAGAATAAAAGTAAGGGAGGTGTAGGCAAAAAGGTCTAGTACTAGATAAGTGAGAATGCGTGAATTCATGATTTTTGACTGAGTAATCCCCACATCGAGATAGAACTAGAATGCAGCCTGATCGACTGCATCAGTGAAGCAGGGGTCGACATCCCCCTTGAGGAACTAGCACCCTGATGCCTAGATCATTTGCCACCAGCCATGAGAGGAGGATTGAATAAGGATAGAAAGAAAGTGTGGTGAAATAATGGCTAATATTAGCTATTTAAATAGAAATCAGCCATATCATCCATAACGATCGCAAGATCATTTAGGATGATAGGTAGCAATAATTGCATCCAGGATGATTAGCCGAAAAGGCAGTCGAATCATCCTGGATGATCAGATATCGTCCAAGATGATTAGACACAGGTGATCGTCCTTATGAGTCAGGCTGGATAACTTTTGACTAAAAGGATCATCCAAGATGATTAGGTGGATTCTCCAAGATGATATACAATAAATGAATCAGACAGGCCGAATTTAAATTATCCAACTGCTACCATGTGAATCATCCAGGACGATGAGGTGTATCGTCCAGGATGATTGCCAATAATTAGTTCAGATCAGCCATTGGTTCATGATGGGGATGATTTCATCATATCATCCAGGATGATGTGGGGATCGTCCAGGATGATGTTACCAAAAAATGAAAGAAATTGATGGATGGAGAGGAATGATCAGGAGACCCAAAAATCATAAAAAAAATAAAATCAAACTAGAGAAAAAAATAAAAATGAGGAAATAATACAATAAACAAATTTTTTTTGAATTGATATGTTCCAGTAAATCAGAATTTTTTCTTAATTTTTAATTCAAAAATCAATAAGAAGAAAATTGACAATGCTAAAATCCATAAAAGTTGGAAACTTAATTGTCATAACTCCTACCTTGGACACCTTATAGGTTCAAATTCCCTTCAAATAAAAATCTAATTCAAAAGAAAAGAAATTAGAAAAAAAAAGTGATCCTTCTAAGCTTCATTCCAAAAAAATATCTAATGAAATAGTATTGCAAATTAAAGAATCAGCAAGCATAATTTTTAATCTCAAGTGTTTGAATATATTAAGAATACATGAATTCTTCTAAGATTTTTTAAAGATTTGAAAGAGGAGGAAGCTTATTTATTTGTGGGCTCAATTTGTGCCTCTTTTTTCAATTATTTGGCACACTTTGTGTATATTTTGACTTTGATACATTTTATGTATCTTTTTAATTTTATTGGCAAATATTGTGCATCTTTTTAGTTGCGCTCATTTTATGCCTCTTTTATTTTCAATTGACTGGCGCACTTTGCACATTATTTGCAAGCTTTCTTCATTTTAAAACCTCTAAAAGACTCTCAACTGTGAGATTATCTTTCAGATATAAGAGAAGAAAAAACTCACTCTCTTAGATAAGAAAAAGTAAGCCATAAAATAAAGAACAATTCTCATATGATAAATGCAATCACTCAATTAAGAAAACATGAAAGTGATTCAATGATTTGGAACACTACTCATATGAGATAGATTACTATAGGAAGATAAAATAGATCACTATTTCAAAGTCCAACTTTTAAATTTTGAAAAAAAAAATTATCCAAAAGGAATAATACACCATTAAAGGAGTTAGAGGAAGAGAAACAATCATCAATATTTCTTCCCTTTAATTATTTCAAAGGAGTCAATTCCTGCTTACAAGTTTCCAAATGAAAACAAGGCAAAACTCTTAGTCAAAAATCTAGTTTATCAGTAGAAGTGAGCAGTGATCTAATTCTGAAGAAAATAAGTAGTAAATCAACATCAACAGGAAAGCACATAAAAAGAAATAACCAAATTGGGTAATCAACAAAAATAAAGGAAAATCAGCAAAGAATAAAAACCAAAATGAAAATAGATAATCAAATCAAATAAAAATAAGGGAAAACTGAAAAATAGAAACTTCAGAAATTAGTATTCTTCAAATTCATGCATTTATGTCAATCACACCCAATCTGTTCCTTAAAATACTGAATGTGTTAAAGGCCAGTGGTTTAATAAAGATGTCAGCCAATTGATTTTCAGTTGCTATATGGTGTAGCTCAATATCCAACATGGTCCCTATTAAAGTGATGTCTTATGTCAATATATTTGGTTCTTGAATATTGGATAGGATTCTTAGAGATGCAGATGGTACTAGTATTATTATATAGAACTGAAATTATGCCAATACGTAATCCTAAATCCAAGATTTGTTGCTTTAATCAAAAAACTTGGGCCACATAACTTCCTAAGGTAATGTACTCAGCTTCAGCAGTAAAAAGTGTAATAGAGTTTTGTTTTCTATTGGACCAGGAGACTAAAGACTGTCCTATGAATTGGCAAGTTCTAGAAATGCTTTTTCTATCCACCCGACACCCTACAAAATTAGAATTAGAATATCTAATAATTTAAAAAAGGTGATGTGCCTAGGATATCAAATTCCTAAGTTTTGGGTCCCTAAGAGATATCTAAGGATTCTCTTAATAGCAGTCATGCAGGATTCTTTAGAATTAGCTTGAAATCTAGCACAAAAAAAATAATAAATATGATATCAGGTCAGCTAGCAGTTGGTAAATAAATGATCTAATTATTCCTCTGTATTTCTTCTACTTAATAAATTTTCTATTTGAATCCTTATCTAACTTAACATTGGAACTCATGAAAGTGTTGATTGGCTGGGCTTTCTCCATTTCATATTTCTTTAAGATGTCCTTAGTGTATTTTGATTGATTAAGAAATGTTCCATCATCCATTTGCCTTATGCTAAATCCTAAAAAGTAGGACAATTCTCCCATCATATTCATCTCAAACTCTTTACTCATTATCTTAGAGAAACCAACACATAAATATTTATCAAAAGATCCAAAAAGTATATCATCAACATAAATCTAGATAATGAGTAAATCATTTCCTACTTTTCTCAAAAAAAAATGTGGTGTCGACGCTCCCCTTAACAAACTCTCTTTCTAGTAGGAATGTGCTAACCTCTCATACCAAGCTCTGGGTGCCTGTTTCAATCCATATAAGGTTTTTTAATTTGTAAACATGATTTGGATATTGGGAACTCTCAAAACCTAGGGGTTTCTCAACAAAGAAATCTTCTTTTATTACCCCATTTAAAAAGACACTCTTGACATCCATTTGAAAAAGCTTAAATCTCTTATAACAGGCAAAGGCTAGTAGCACTCTAATGGCTTCTAATCTAGCTACATGGGAAAAAGTCTCCTCAAAATTAATCCCTTTTATTTGGTTGTACCCCTTAGCTACCAATCTTGCCTTATTCCTAACTACCACACCAGAATTATTCATTTTATTCTTAAAGACCCATTTTGGTTCCTACTACACTTTGATCCTTAAGTCTTTCTACCAACTCCCAAATATTATTCCTCACAAATTGGTTAAGTTCTTCTTGCATAGCTAAGATCCAAAATTCATCAGAAAGGGCTTGATTGATGTTGGTGGGTTCAGTTATTGAGATAAAGGAAGAATGGTTTACTTCCTTTCTAAGTCCATGTCTAGTTCTAACACCTTCAGAAGGGTCTCCTAAGATCAGTTCTTTAGGATGACTCAAAGAATATCTCTAATCTCTAGGCAACGTGTTTTGAGGTTTTACCCTTTCCTCCATATTTATATTTTTACTCTTTAGGTAATCTCTCCTACTACACCAGTGTTTTAAGGCTCTACCCTCTTCTCCAGATTTGTTGTTTCTACTCCTTGGGTACTCTCTCCTAATTCATCTTCTTTATCAGCTCTAGATTTTTTAAGATCAGATTAATCAAACACTACATGAGTAGTCTCCTCTACTACCAATGTCCTCTTATTAAATACTCTAAAGGATTTCCCCACATCTGAATATCCTAAGAACACTCTTTCATCAAATTTTAGGTTAAATTTTCCTAAGGATGATTTCCCATTATTAAGAATGAAGACCTTACAACAAAAGACATGGAGGTAGGACAGGTTTGGAGTTCTATCCTTAATAATCTCATAGGGTGTCTTATTCAGTTTGATCTAACATTCACCCTATTCAACACATAACAGGCTGTGTTCACCGCTTCTGCCCAAAAGTATTTTGGAAGTGAATACTCAGCAAGTATGGATCTAGCAACTTCCACTAATGTCCTATTCTTTCTTTCAGTTATCCCATTCTATTGAGGGGTCTTAGGAGCTAAAATGTTATGGCTAATCCCTTGCTCCTCACAGAAAGTTCTAAATCTCATATTTTCAAACTCTCCACCATGATCACTATGGATGGTTAAGATCTCACAACCTAACTTTTTCTAAATCCAATTGGAGAAAGATTTAAATTCATCAAATGACTCAGTTTTGTGTGAGAGAAATCTAATCCATGTGAACCTCGACTAGTCATTGACAATCATAAATCCATAGAATTTTTCCCCTAAGCTGGCAATGCTAATGGGTCTAAATAAATCCATATGTAGGACTTCTAAAGGTCTAGAGGTACTGATGTCCTTAATGGATTAGCAAGAGGATTGGACTTACTTCCCTAGTTGACAGGCATCACATATGTGGTGCTTAGTAAACTTAATCTTGGGGACACCTCTAACTTAATCCTTTTGGGTTACTTTTCTAAGGGTTTTCATATTGGCATGACATAACCTCCTGTACCACAGCCAAGACTCATTAGCAGTAGTTTTCAAATAAAATAATGCAGCACACTCAATGTTATTTAAATCAAACATATGAATATTGTTGATCCTCTTGCCATGTAAAATAGTGTTATTATTTAAGCCTAGTGTACATTTCAAATATTGACTCACTAGGTTTCATGCGAAAGAGTTCGTAGTCATGAAGAAAGATATTCAACCTAGACTATTTAAGTTCAGTTGTGCCCTCATAAGTGATACACAATTTATCCCAAATTTCTTTGCCAGTGGTACAAGTTGAGACACGCATGTAGTCTTTAGATTTTAGTGCATAAAAGAAATAATTTAAATATTTTGCATTAAGTTGCGCTAAATCCCTATCATCAAGTGTCCATTCAGTAAAAGGAAGTTCGGTTTTAATACCATTAATAAGTCTAAAAGGAGCATCATAACTATCTTTAACAAGCATCCAAATGTGATAATCAATTGATTGTAAAAAAGGTGGACATGCCAATTTTTCAAAAATCAAAAGGTATATTATAAAATAAAGGTGGACAATAATGGAATATCCTTCCGCAGTGTTTCTATTACCAAAGTTAGCAATGAATCAAATTCAAAAGTTTTTTAAACTTATTTTTATTAATCCCACTCTGATACCACTTAAAAGTTTGTTAGGGATGTTAAGCCCTTGTGAACTAGCCCGAGGCTAACCAAGAGGGGGGTGAATTAGTTTTTTTAAAAATCTTGAGCAAAATAGATTTTGAAAACCTTTTTAAATTTTTAGAACAATTATAAAGGCATGTTGATGTGGAGATGCTTAATCAAACAGAACAATAACTTTATCACACGATCATCCACAAAAAAGTAAAGTACAAAAATTAAAAATAGAATAATAAAAGAACGAACACACCAGATTTTATAGTGGTTCAATCAACTTGACCTACATCCACTCCCCGGAGCCTCCCCTCCAAGTATTGCACTAAAACTCAGTGACTCTCCTTATGCTCCCACAGTAAGGCGGAGAAGCCTTTACAAAACTCCTTTTTACCTACCCGGTGAGGCAGAGAACCCATACTTCTTTCACTTTCTTCTGAACCAGGCAAAGAACCTTACCTCCTTTTACTTCCTCCTGAAGCAAGTCGAGAACCTTACCTCCTTTTGCTTCCTCCTGAAGTATGCAGAAAACCTTAATCTTCTTGCTGACGATCCTTCCACCAGAGACACCAAGGGATAAGGAATGACGATTGGAGATGACAACTCAAATCCTTGCTTGGATTAACCTTTGTGAACACCTCAGAAGCTCCCCTTATAATATCCTCTCTCTCTCTCTCCCAAGCTCTCCTCTCTCTCTCAAGAATCTCTCAAGAAAGGACAGTGAACAAAAATTTTAACAGTAGCAAGAATGAGACCTTAAATAAAAGGGCTCAAAAATTGCCCTAAAGTTTAACTTGCCGTTAAAGATTGTCCAGGGCGATCCTTCGATCGTCCTGTATGATTAGTGTAAATCAGCCCTTTTTGGCCTTAACAATCTTATTCTTCTGGATGATTAGAAGACATGGTTTGTTCTAATTGTCCGGGACGATTCTATAATTGTCCTGGATAATTAGTGTAAATTGGGAATATTGTCCAGCAGACAGTTCAAGACATCCAGGAGAAAAGCTTGGACGATAAAAAAAAATGACTTGATCATCTAGGATGATATATATCATCCTATACGATTAATTCAAAAATGTCCAATATCGTCCGGCACATAGTTCGAGTCGTCCAGGATAATTATGTTGGACGATTTCAAAATGACTTGATTATCTAGGATGATATCTCTATCATCATATATGATTAGTTCAAAAATGGGACTATCATCCGGCTGACAGTTCGGGTCATCCAGCTGAGACATACTGGATGATGAGGATTTCTAATTGATCATCCAAGATGATGTGATCGATCAATCACTCCTTAATTACTTTCCTTAATCTCTTAACTAATTTAGGCAAGATTATAATGAATCATCTAGGATGATTCACATATTTTTCGGGACGATTAGATTAAAATACTAAAAATAAAAAAGTTGCCTAACTTAGTCTAGTGGCAGAGAATTTTTTATTTGAGCATATCATCCTCTATGATGGGAGTATCATCCAGGATAATCTGCTTAATCAGACCCACTTAATATGGCTGCCCTAATTAGGATTTCTATTTTCAATGGATCGTCTAAGATGATATGAATAAAATCAGAATAGAAACTCTAACTCACTAAAAATCTCCCCTGAGTATGTGTGTGCAAGGTTAGTTAGCTTGGGTATCCATTATATTATATTTGGCTCAAGAAAGGTGAAAAATTATATTGAACCTAAAACACAACCATACTGACTCAATCTCGAGTTAGCTTGAATTATAATTGATCTTGTGAACCGAAAGATTAGGCCCTCAAATAGAAATAGAAATTTTTACTATCATGAAAATCATAATCCTTGAACCCAAATTTATAACAAAATTAACTAATCCACATTAGTTACGACTGGGAAACTTGGGCTCACAAGGCTATTAACTTAGCCCTAAAAAAGGTGAAATAAACTTCATTGCCCTGGTTTAAATAAGGGTAGTTATCATTTAACACTTAAAATTCATTTTAAAATCAACATTAAAATATTAATATTTAAACTTAAATAAAAAAATTTTCATTTGGCCTTCAATAAATAAAAATTCTAGACTAATTTAATAATTACCGAACATAGGACATATCTAAGCCACATAGCCTACGACACACACTTTATATGGTTTGTTAGGACAATCAACTCTAGTTTTATGCTAGGCCAGTGTTTACTTTTCTGTTACTTGTGTGTTGTATTTTTTTTTTTGTGATTTTCACTACACGCTGGTTAAAAATGATTGATTGATATTATATTCTATGATGTGTTAATTTATTTATGCAATTACTGAATTAATGTGATGGGCGTTAGATTATCCCTATATTAGGAATGATCTGGATTCTCACAGAATTTTCTACAGGTGATCATGCTCGTGCAAGAATAAAATTGAGGAAACAATTAAAGATTTAAATTGAAAAATTTTTTGCAGGTGTAACTAATATAAAATCCTCCTTGAAATTAAAAGAGCATGGAAAAATGTATTATTTTACCATAAATTTGAGTAATGTAAATATATAACTTCTTGGGATGTGCTTTTATTATAACTGCCTAGGATAACCTTGTAGATGATCTAGAGTTTGTTACAAATCTGGACTCAAGGATTATAATTTTGATGACAACAAACATTCTTATTTATATTTTAATTGCCTAACCTTTCAAGTCCACAAGATTAATTACAATTCAAGCCAGCTCAAGATCAGGTCTGTTTGTATTCAAATATATTTTTTTCCTTTCTTGAATCAAATATAATATGGTGGATCATGATGCTAACTAACCTTGCACACACACACACTTAGGGGGTGAAATTCTATAAAATTGAGAGGTTGTCTATTTTTGATAATATAATCCTGGATGATCCAAAATTATCCTAGACGATTAGATCAAAATAGAAACCCTAATTAGGGAAGTTATGTTAAGTCAGTCTGATTAAGCAGATCATCCTGGATGATCCTCCCATCATCGAGATGATATGCTAAAATCAAAATTTCTCAACCGAAAGACTCATTCAGGCAAGTTTTATTTTAGGAGTTCTGTTTAATCATACAGGATGATATATATATCATCCTGGATGATTCATTACAATCATACCTAAATTAGTCTAGTGATTAAGAAAAGTAATTAAGGATTGATTGATTGATCATATCATCCAGGATGATCAAATCATCCTAAACGACCAGTTATAAATCCTCTTCATCCAATATAACTCTCCTGGATGACTTGACCAATTTGCTGGATGATATTGTCCTTTTTGAACTAATCGTATTGGATGATATCCATATCATCCTGGATGATCAGTTATAAATCCTCATCATCTAACATAGTTTTCCTGGATGACCCGACCAATGTGCTGGATGATATTGCCCATTTTTGAACTGATCATATAGGATGATCACCATATCATCCTGGATGATCAAGTCATTTTTCACATATCATCCTGACTTATCACCTGGATAACCCCAACTATCTACTGGATGAAAATGTATGTTTGAACTAATCTTATAGGATAATAAACATATCATCCTAGATGATCTATACAAATCCTATCTTCTGATCGTCTAGGAGAGCCAGATTGTCTAGGCTGAAACATCTATTTTTGTACTGATTGTATAGGATGATTGATAGATCATCCTGGACAATCTTTGATGGCAAGTTAAAATTTAGGGCATTTTTTTAGCCCTTCTATTTAAGATCTCTTATTTATTACTATTAAGATCTTTTGCTTCTGTCCTGACCTGAGAGAGTCTTAAGAAGGAGAGGGAGAGCTTGAGAGAGAGGGATAGGATCTTATGAGGGGGAGTTTGTGATGTGTTCACAAAGGTTGCTCCAAGCAAGGATTCGAGTCGCCTTCTCCAATCGTCGTCCCTTATTTCTTGGTGGCTCTATGGGAAGAATCTTCAGCACAAGGATCAAGGTTCTCTGTCTGGTTCAGGAGGAAGCAAAAGGAGGTAAGGTTCCTTTCCTGCTTTAGGAGGAAGAAAAAGTAGTTTTGGTTCTTTGGCACACTGGAGTTAGTGAAAATGAGTTTTTGTAAAGGCTTCTCCACCTTATTGTTGGAGCAAAAGGAGAGTCACTGAGTTTTAGTATAATACTTAGAGGGGAGGCTCCAGGGAGTAGACGTAGGTCAGGTTAACCGAACCACTATAAAATTTGGTGTGTTCTTTCTTTTTACTGTTCCACATTTTAATTTTTGTACTTTAATTTCTTATGGATGATCATGTGGCTAAAGTTATTATTTATTTGATTAATCTTATCAATGTCAAAGAGAAATTGTATTTATTTTAAAACATTCAAAAAGGATTTCAAAATTGTGTATTTACTTAAGAATTTTTAAAACTACCAATTCACCCCCCACCCTCTTGGTTAGCCCCGGGCTAGTTCATAAGGGCTTAACACCCCACAAACTTTAAAGTGGTATCAGAGTGGGATTCAAAAATTAAGTTTTATATAACTTTTGAATTTTGATCCATGGCTAACTTTGGAAATCAAAACACGGTAGAAGGGTATTCTATTACTCGACCACCCTTATTTGATAACATATCTTTTAATTTCTGGAAAACTCATATGTCCACCTTTCTGCAATCAATCGATTATTGCATGTGGATGCTTGTTAAAGATGGTTATGATGCATCTTATAGACTTATTAATGGTGTTAAAACTAAACTTTCTTTTCCTTAATAGACTCTTAATGATAGGGATTTAACGCAACTTAATGCAAAATATTTAAATTATTTTTTCTGTACACTGAAATTGGAAGATTACATACATGTTATAACTTGTACAACTGGTAAAGAAATCTCGGATAAATTATGTATCACTTATGAAGCACAACTGAAGTTAAGTAATCTAGATTGAATATCTTGATTCATGACTATAAACTCTTTGCATGAAACCTAGTGAGTTGATATCTGAAATGTATACTAGGTTTACACCAATTGTCACCTCCCTGTATGCCTTAGGAAGAGAACTCACTAACTATGAGAAAGCTAACAAAATTTTGAGATGTTTACCTTCTTCCTATGATGCTAAGATAAATGTGATCATTGAATCTAAGGATTTAAATACTTATTCTATTAATAACTTACTTGGATCACTCATTGCTTATGAGCAAGGAGTGAACTAAATACAACTTAATGCATGTGAGAAAAAGAAGGAGAAAACTATGGTGCTAAAGGCTTATGATAAGGAAACTGATTCTTCTAGATCTAAAAGTGATGATGTTGCCTTAGTTACTAGGCAATTGAAAAGCATTCTAAGAAAGAAACAAAAGCACCATCAGAAATAGAACAAAAGTAAGAATAACAAAAATTTTAACGGTTCTTCTAATATTTTGCTTTGAATACAGGAAGTCAAGACATATAAAAGCTAATTGTCCTACACTTAAGGCTCACCTAAGTAAAGAGAAGGGAGAGGAGAAACCCAAGTTCAAGAAGGACAAGAAATAGATTCAAAAGGCCTTCTAGGTAAATTCTGCATCTAACTCCTCTGAGACTGAAGCTGAAGAGGAGACTACAAACTTGTGTTTGATGGTGGATGATGAACAGGTCATTCTGACCAAGAAGAGGTATGTGAATTAACATACGATCAATTACTTGATATTTTTGAGAAAATACATTCATCATATAGGAAACTTAAGAAATCACATGCTAGCCTAAAGTTAGAATTCTTGAACCTATAAAAAGAGTATGAAGTTTTGCTTAATGATCATTCCACACTTGATAGCAATCACATGTCATTACTTGATGAATTTGATGAGTTAAAAAAAAAGCACTCTGATTTAATTGTTAAGCATGATTCATTAAAAATATCACATGTTGAATTAGAAATTGCATTCAACGAATTAGAAACTCATGTATTTGATATAGAGAGTAGGGAGTATGCATTGAGAATAGAAAATTTAATTCTTAAAAGTTTAAATAAATTTTTTAATGTTGAATTAATTGCTTTCATGAAAATTAAACAACCACCATCACTTGAAGAATTTCATACACAATCATCAAAGCATGCATCATCCAAACCTAGAAAGAGGCACCATCACCCACGTAAATTAGTTAATGCTTTTCCTGGTGTTAGATGTTTCTCATGTGTCATGCTAGGACATATCTTTAACACTTGCACTATTCACTGTAGTACACATTGGGTGTGAAGACCTAAATTACATGATTCACAGCATAATACATATATATTATATTCTTCTTCCCATAAGAAGGGACCTAAACTTGTTTAGGTTCCTAAATCTAACATTTGATGATTTTGTAGGTGTGCTCTCATATAAGACCTCATGAGAGCATGTGGTACCTGGACAGTGGATGTTTAAGGCATATGATTGGAGATATAAGTCAATTCAATTCACTGGAGGCCAGGACTAGAGGCAAGGTTACTCTTGGAGATAACACCACACGGAAAGTGATGGGCACAGGTATAATCAAAAACTCCAAGAACCTTTTAACTGAAAATGTCTTGCTTGTAGATGGACTGAAACACAACTTACTCAACATCAGTCAACTCTGTGATAAGGGTTTAGCATAAAATTTTTTGGCAAACACTTGCATTATCAGCTTAAATAATAACACTATTTTAAAGGAAACAATGATCAATAATGCCTATATGCTTGATTTAAATAACATTATGTGTACTACTTCATTTTATTTAAAAATTACTGCTGATAAATCTTGGCTATGGCGTAGGAGGTTATGACATGCCAACATAAAAATCCTTAGAAGAGTAACCCAAAAGGACTTAGTTAGATGTGTCTCCAAGCTTAAGTTCACTAAGGACCACTTGTGTGATGCCTGTCAACTAGGGAAACAAGTTCAATCCTCTTTCCATTCCATTAAGGACATTAGCACCCTAGACCTTTAGAAGTCCTTCACAAGGATTTATTTGGACCCATTAGCACTACCAGCTTAGGGGGAAAAGTCTATATTTTTGTGATTATCGATGACTACTCGAGGTTTCCTTGGATTAGATTTCTATCACACAAAAATGAGTCATTTGATGAATTTAGATCCTTCTCCACTTGGATTCAGAAGAAGCTAGGTTGTGAGATCTTGACCATCCATAGTGATCATGGTGGAGAGTTTAAAAATATGAGATTTGGAACTTTCTGTGAGGAATAAGGGATTAGTCACAACTTTTTAGCTCCTAGAACCCCTCAGCTAAATGGGGTAGCTAAAAGAAAGAATAGGACCTTAGTGGAAGCCACTAGAGCTATGCTTGCTGAGTATTCACTTCCAAAATACTTTTGGGAAGAAGCAGTGAACACAGCCTGTTATGTGTTTGAACAGGGTGAATATTAGATCCAAACTGAATAAGACACCCTATGAGAAAACTCCAAACCTATCCCATCTCTATGTCTTTGGCTGTAAGGTCTTCATTCTTAATAATGGGAAATTATCTTTAGGAAAATATGACCCAAAATCTGATGAAGGAGTGTTCTTATGATATTCAAGTGTGGGGAAATCCTTTAGAGTGTTTAACAAGAGGATATTGGTGGTGGAGGAGACTACTCATGTAGTGTTTAATAAATCTGATCCTAAAAAATCTAGAGCTGATGAAGAAGATGAATTAGGAGAGAGTACTCAAGGAGTAGAAATGATATATTTGGAGAAGAGGGTAGATCCTCAAAACACTGGTGTTGTAGGAGAGATTATCCAAGGATTAGAAAATGTAAATCTAGAGGAAAGGGTTGAACCTCAAAACACTTTACCAAGATAATGGAGATATTCTTCGAGTCATCCTAAACAACTGATCATAGGAGACCCTCTGAAGGTGTTAGAACTAGGCCATGAACTTAGAAAGGAAGTAATCCACTCTGCCTTTATCTCAATGATTGAATCCACCAACATCAGTCAAGGCGTTTCTGATGAATTTTGGATCTCAATTATGCAAGAAAAACTTAACCAATTTATGAGGAATGATGTCTATGAGTTAGTAGAAAGACCTAAGAATTAAAGTGTAGTAGGAATCAAATGGGTCCTTTAAGAATAAAATAAATGATTCTAGGTGTGGTGGTTAGGAATAAAGCAAGATTGGTGGCTAAGGGTACAACCAAATAGAAGGGAATGATTTTGAGGAGTCCTTTTACCCCTATAGCTAGATTGGTAGCCATTAGAGTGCTACTAACCTTTGCTTGTTATAAGGGATTTAAGCTTTCCAATGGATGTCAAGAGTGCCTTTTTAAATGGGGTAATAAAAGAAGATGTATTTGTAGAGCAACCACCAGTTTTGAGAGTTCCCAATTTCTAAATTATATTTATAAATTAAAAAAGGCCTTATATGAATTAAAATAGGCACCCAGAACTTGGTATGAGAGGCTTAGCACATTCCTACTAAAAAGGAAGTTTATTAAGGGGAGCGTAGACACCACCATTTTTCTAAGAAAGGTAGGAGATGATTTACTCATTGTCTAGATCTATGTTGATGATATACTTTTTGGAACTTCTGATAAAAATTTATGTGATAATTTTTCTAAAATAATGAGTAAAGAGTTTGAGATAAGTATGATGGGAGAATTGTCTTACTTTTTGGGATTTAGCATAAAGATAAATGGATGATAGAACTTTCTTAATCAATCAAAGTACACTAAGGACATCTTCAAGAAATATAAAATGGATAAAGCCAAGTCAATAAACACTCCTATGAGCTCTACTATTTAGTTAGATAAGGATTCAAATGAAAAATCTATTGATCAAAAGAAGTACAGAGGAATAATTAGATCACCGCTTTACCTGACTGCTAGCCAACCTAATATAATATTTAGTGTTTGTCTATATGCTAGATTTCAAGTTGATCCTCAAGAATCCTAACTAACTGTAGTTAAGAAAAATCCTTAGATATCTCTTAGGGACCCTAAACTTAGGAATCTAGTATCCTAGGCACAACACTTTTTTTGAAATTATTGGACCTTCTGATTTTGATTTTGTAGGGTGTAGGGTGGATAGAAAGAGCACTTCAGGTACTTGCCAATTCATAGGATAGTCCTTAGTCTCCTGTCTAATAAAAAATAAAACTCTATTGCACTTTCTACTGCTAAAGTTAAGACATTGCCTTAGAAAGTTGTTTGGCCCAAGTCCTTTGGTTGAAGCAATAAATTTTGAATTTAGGATTTCCTGTTGGCACAATTTTAATTCTATGTGATAATACTTGTGCCATCTACATCTCTAAAAATCCTATCCAACATTCAAGAACCAAACATATTGACATAAGGCATCACTTTATTAGGGGACCATGTTACCAAAGGAGATATTGAGTTACACCATGTAGCAACTAAAAACTAACTGGCTGAAATCTTTACAAAACCATTGGCCTTTAACACATTCATCACCTTAAGGATCAGATTGGATGTGATTGATATAAATGGCATGAATTTGATGATTACTGAATTCTGATTTATCTGTGGATTTATTTTCATTTATTTTTGTTTGATTGTTTATTTGTTTCTTTTTACGTGTTTTTCATTTCCTCTAATTTTTCTTATTTTTATATTTTTATTTGTTTGATTTGGTTAATTCTTTTTATGTGTTTTCCTCTTATTTTTTATTTCTTGTTTATGTTCTTCAGAATCAGATCACTGTACACTACTATAGATAAACTTGATTTCTATATAAAAATTTTGCCTTATTTTTACTTAGAGGCCTGTAAGCAGTGATTGACCTCTCTAAAAATAGTTAAGGGCAAAAAATATTGATGATTATTTCTCTTCCTCTAACTCCTTAAATAGTGTATTATTCTTTTGGATAAAAATCTTTTTCAAAATTAAAAAAGTTAGAATTTGAAATAGAGATATATTTTATCTTCTTATAGTAATCTATGTCATATAGTAGTGTTCTAAATTATTGAATCTTTTTTATGTTTTCTTAATTAGGTGATTGCTTTTATCATATGAAAGTGGTTCTGTTTTGTGGATTACTTTTCCTTATCTAAGAGAGAGAGTTTTTCTTCTCTTATATCTGAAGATAATCTCACAACTAAGAGTCCTTTAGAGATTTTAAAAGATAGGAAGCTTGTAAAAGATGAGCAAAGTGCGCCAATCAACAGAAAAAAAACTAAAATGAGCCCAACACTGATGTACAATGTTTGCGAAAAAATTAAAAAGATATACAAAGTGTATTAAAAATTAAAAGATGCGGCAAAGTGCGCCAAATAATTAAAAAAGGCACAAAATTAACCCACATAGAAATAAGCTTCCTCTTCTTTCAATCTTTAAAAATCTTTGAAGAATTCGTGTACCACTTAATATATCCAAACACTTGAGATTGAAAATCATGATTTCTGATTCTTTACTTGCAATACTATTTTATCAGATATTTTTTTTGAACGAAGTTTGAAAGGATCAATTTTCTTATCTAATTTCTTTTCATCTGAATTAAATTTATTTTGAAAAGAAATTAAACCTGTAAGGTGTCTGAGGTAGAGTTTACAAAAATTAATTTTTCAACTTTTCTGGATTTCAGCTCGTCAATTTCTTCTTATTAGATTTTGAATTGAAAATAAAGAAAAAATTCTGATTTACTCGAACAGATTGATTAAAAAAAACTTATTTTAAATTAGTTTTTATGTTGCTTCCTTGTTTTATTTTTTTTTGGCTTCTTTTTTGCTTTGACTTTATTTTTTGTGATTTTTGAATCCTTTGATCATTCTCTCCATCCTTCTTTTTTTATTTTTTTATTCACATCATCCTGTACGATCCTCACATTATCCTGAATGATATGATCAACTCATCCCCATTATGCACCCAATGATTGATCTGAACCTATTATTGGTGATTATCCTAGATAATTCCTCACATCATCCTGGACTATCCATGTGGCAATAGTTGGATGACTTAAATTTGGCCCGTCTGATTTATTAATTGCTCATCATCTTGGATGATCTACGTAATTTTCCTAGATTATACTTTTCGTCAAAGGTCATCCAGCTTGACTCCTCGGGATGATAGTTTGAGTCTAATCATCTCATATGATTTCTGATCATCCTAAATGATCTGATCGCCTTTTTGACTAATCAACCAGGCCGACATTATTTCTGTAAATTATCCTGGATGATATCATGATCATCCTGGACTATATTTGTAAATCTTTAAAACTAGCATAAGTTTAAGGCTTTCTTCACTCCAATCTTCTTACTCACTTCATATCCTTTTTTCTTTCAGTCAAGCTCACCAATGGCCGGTGGAAAATGCTCCAGGATGCTTATTGGAAGCTCCTCAAGGGGAACTGTGGATCCCCACTTCACTAATGCAGCAGATCAGGCTATCTACCTTCACTATAAAATTGCAGGGATTATACCATCCAAGACTGTCAATCCCCGTACCCTGACCTATCAAGTGTTAGATCTATTTACCCACACTACACTTACTTTTATTCGGACCCTTATAGATCATTTTCACTCTGAACTTTTATATGAATTCTTCGCCAGCCTCTGAATCAACTCTACCTATATTGTACTCTAATCCTATGTAACCAAACGACCTCTAGAGATCACTTATCAGGATTGTCATGAACTTCTTCAACTTTCTACCACTAGAGAAAAGCTTTATCTCATTATCTCAGATCTTGATTTCAATTGGGTAAGGTTAATTAGGTAAGGAACACAAATGCCACTTATCATGATGGTGCCTCTAGTTCATTGGTTAAAGATACTAGGACCATCTAACATGCCTTAAAAACTTCTATAATTTCCAAGGCTGGTGATCAGGTTCACATTACTCCCTTACTTTCCATCAACACCTACTATATCATGACTCATAGGAAATTTAATGCTACTGATCTTCTCTTTTGATACATTGGGCACTTGACTTGCATTAGGGATCCCGGACATAGGAGGAAACCAAATTTGGCCTAGGACACTTCATTGCTTATGTCCTTGAAACCATTTATAATATTCAATATCCTACCCTCTAAATTATCCATCCTCCTTCTACACAAATAGCTCCTTCCATGTCCTTCAAGCACTCATCTCCATCCAGAGCACAAGCAAGCTGAGGGAGCAGAAGAAGAGGAAATTCCTGCACCTATTCCTATCCGCCAGCAGTCACAGCTGGATCTGCTGGTGGAAAGGTTTGACCAGTGGGAGGCCAGGTTTGACTCCTACATTGTTGCACAGGAGCAGCAGCATGCTGCGGATGTTGATCGCTTTATTGCGTATATAATTCAACAACAACAGCAGCACGACCAGGATATGACCTGGTTTGGAGAGCAATTCACCAACATTCACAGCTTCTTTTAGCCACCACCACCTCCTCCACCTGATTAGGATCCTTCTTTTCACTAGTTTGCTTAATGTTATGCTGGTACCAATGCTTTCATATGTGTTGCGTGGTTTAGTTTTCTTCTTCTTTTTTGTGATGTCAAAAGGGAGAATTGTGTTGTTAGTGTTTAGTGTCATTGAACTGTTTGCCTGTATAAGTAGAATTTGTGTGCCTAGTTTTCTTTACTCTATATTTTATTGGTTTTATTTTCTTAATTGGAAACTATCCCAACAAAATGGTTGCCATCATAAAAAAGGGGGAGATTGTTGCAAATCTAACTAAAGGATTATAATTTTGAGGATAACAAACATTCTTCTTTCTATTTTAATTACCTAACCTTTCAGGTCCACATGAACAATTGTAATTCAAGCCAGCTCAAGATCAGGTCTGTTTGTATTCAAATATAATTTTTCCTTTCTTGAGTCAAATGTAATGTGGTGGATCCTAATACTAAGTATCCTTGCACACTCACACTCAGTAGGTGAAATTCTAAAAAATTGATTGGTTATCTATTTTTGATAATATCATCCTAGACGATCCAAAATCATGATGGATAGTTAAATCAAAATAGAAACCCTAATTAGGGTAGCCATATTAAAGTCAGTCTAATTAAGCAGATCATCCTGAACGATCCTCCCATCATCCGGGATGATATGCTCAAATCAAAATTCTCAGTCGCCAAGACTCATTTAGGCAAGTTTATATTTTAGGAGTTCTACTAATCGTATAAGATGATATATATATCATCCTAGATGATTTATTACAAGTATGCCTAAATTAGTAAGGTGATTAAGGAAAGTAATTTAAGGATGTATTGATCGATCACATCATCTGAAATGATCAAAAGATCATCCTGACGATCAACTATAAATCCTCATCATCTGATATAACTCTCCTGGATGACCCGACTGATGTGCTGGATGATATTATCCTTTTGAACTAATCATACAGGATGATATCTATATCATCCTAGATGATCAGTTATAAATCCTCATCATCCAACATAATTTTTTTGGATGACCCGACTGATGTGGCTGGATGATATTACCCATTTTTGAACTAATCGTACAAGATGATAGCAATATCATCCTGGACGATCAAGTCATTTTTCAAATATCGACCAGACCTATCTCCTGGATGACCCAATCTATCTACTGGATGAAAATTTATGTTTGAACTAATCGTATAGGATGATGACCACATCATCCTAGATGATCTATATAAATCATGTATTATGATTTCCAAGGAGAGCTAGATCGTCCAGGCTGAAATGTCTATTTTTGTACTGATCCTACAGGACGATCGATAGATCATCCTGGATGATCTTTGATGGCAAGTTAAAATTTAAGGCATTTTTTTAACCCTTCTATTTAAGATCACTTGTTTGTTACTATTAAGATCTTTTGTTGTTGTCCTGACTTGAGAGAATCTTTAGAAGGAGAGGGAGAGCTTGGGAGAGAGAGAGAGGATCTTGTGAGGGGGAGTTTATGAGGTGTTCACAAAGGTTGCTCCAAGAAAGAATTCAAGTCACCTTTTCCAGTTGTCATCCCTTGTTCCTTGGGGGCTTTATGGGAAGAATCATCAACAAGAAGATCGATGTTCTATGCCTGCTTTAGGAGGAAGCAAAAGGAGGTAAGGTCTCTTTCTTCTTCAGTAGGAAGCAAAAGGAGTTTGGGTTCTCTGCCACACCAAGGTTGGTGAAAAGGTGTTTTGGTAAAGGCTTCTCTGCCTTGCTGTGTGAGCAAAAGGAGAGTCACTGAGTTTTAGTGAAATACCTGGAAGGGAGGCTCCGGTAAGTGGACGTAGGTCAGGTTTATCGAACCACTATAAAATCTGGTGTGTTCTTTCTTTTTACTATTTCGCATTTTAATTTTTATACTTTAATTCTTATGGATGATTGTGTGGCTAAAGTTATTAATTTGTTTGATTAATTGTATCCACATTAAAGAGAAATTATATTTATTTTAAAACATTCAAAAAAGATTTTAAAATCATGTATTTACTTAAGAATTTTTAAAACTACCAATTCACCCCCCTCCCCCTCTTGGTTAGCCCCGGGCTAGTTCATAAAGGCTTAACACCCCTCAACGAACTTTTAGAGTTTATTTTTTTATTTCTAAATGTATTTTAATTCAAAAGTATTGTGGAAGTTAAATTTTGAGGTTAGATATTAATCATCCAACCTGAAATCCAAAGAGATGGGTAACATCCCTCAGGGGAGAGTTTCTCTTCTTTTGGAGATTCGGCTTAGTATGCTTAAAAAATCTAAAGATAAAACAAAATAACCCTTCATGGAGGAGTTTCTTTTCATTTGGATATCCAGACCTGACAAATCCAAGGAGCTCACAAACAGAAAGAAGACGAAGAGTGAAGACTTAGAGAATGTCCCACTCTAAAAATAACTTATGTCATTTATAGGATTAGAATTTGGGTTGTTGTCAATGGTACCCAGCCACTTTTATTTCTGTAGACTATGGGTTATAAATTAAGTGGCACTTGCCACGTGGACTCTATATATGTTTAATGGTTAATTGATTGATTATTTATATTATTTGTATAGAAAAAATTGCCTGCTTCTCTAGTATTTTTTCTTGTATGTTATTTTTTGATTTAGCCTAAAAATAAGTAGAGGCTCGTGAGGGTATGCTTTAAAACTTTGTCTACTCAAATCAAATAAAATTTTTAGACTCACATAGAAATCTAAATGATCTTAAGAAGTAAGCTCAGGTTCATTGAGAGTTTGCATATATGTATATTAAATTCTTCTCTTCGTTGTTAAGCACCTCCCTACCTACTAGTTTTGGCAGACAACCTAGCCTATTAGAATGCCATTCTGTCTAGGAGATACGATGCAATCTCTAGGATAAAATTTATTTTCTAAGCCTTTTCAAAACTACTTCATATTGATTTTGCATATAATGGTCAATCAATATGTATTGTATTAGAAATAAATTAAAGAGCCAAAAGTTTTAATTATATTTTGAGCATTAATCACCCTATATAAGTTAAGGGGCCAATTAGGATTTTCTATAGATGTCGACCCCAATTCCTCAAACTCAAAAAATAACACCCCTACCTATCTTTCATAAAAGATTGGATATATGGTTTTAAAGTGCTTAGGTGTTAGCTGGCTCCCCAATCCAGGCCAGATACATCTAGATTTGCACTATATTAGCTAAGTTCGAGCTATTATTATATAGTGCACAAAATAGACTTAGGATTCGGGGTGGACTAAAGATCATAAGACCCCACCTTCGGCAAAAAAAACTTTATAGTTGAGAGCCTAATCACATCCAGGCTAAAATAAAATTTACATGTAGAGCATGGAACCTATGAAGTTTTATGAAATTCCTAAAGCATAAAAATAAATAAGCAATCATAACACATCATCAAAATATATCAAATGAATGTAAGAAAGGCCATGTGATAAATGCCAATTAATTATAACCTAGGGTCTACATAAATTAAAAGTAACTGGGTACCACTAACAATAACCTAGATTCTAGTCCTATAGAATGATGCAAGTTTTAAAGTGGGGTATTTTTCCTACTGCTTTCGTTTAGCTTCTTCCTTCATACTCCATGGATCGGTCAGGTCTGGATATCCAAATAAAAAAAGCTCCTCCCTGTAGGGGTGTTTCTTTTCTCTTTAGATTTCAAACTTACCCAAATTTACATCTTCAAATGGAAGGAACTCTTCCCTGAAAAGGGGTTGTTCCCTCCCCCTTTGAAGTCTAAATTAGGTACCAAATATCCCACACTAAGTTACTTTCAGAACTCAATAATTTAAAATACATATAAAAATTTTTAAAAGACTCAAGAAATCTATGTCAAGCTGTGTAAAATTCATAGTAACAAGTATGCAAGGAAAATTGTGTAAAATTTATAAGAAATTTGCATCACATAAATAAAAGGAAGGAAAAAACACCAACATAGCCTAAAACCTGGATTAGCTATCCTAACAAAACATTTAAGGTGTTTGTGTCAGGCCGTGTTGTTTGGATATGTTCTAGGCTATGTTGTTATTGAACTTTTATGGTATTTTCTTTAAATTGTTATAGACTGAAGGAATTTTTAGTTTAAGTTTAAGTATTAGTATTTTAACATTCATATTGTGTTGAATTTTATTTGTTGAATGATTACTACCTTTGTTTACATCAGGGTTGTAAGATTTATTTCACCCTCCTTGGGGCTAAGTTAATAATCTCATAGGCCCTAATTACCCAGTAGTAACTAATATTAGTTAACTAATTACATAGTTCAAATTAAAGATTGACTATTTCTATATAATTAGTTACTATTTTGATTTATAAGATTTATTATTTTTTATTTGCCATCAACCGTTTTGTGGCATTGTTACAACGGGCACAAGAAGCAAGGTCTCCTTAGGATATATAGCCCCATAGCTCGAGGTAGTCCATCCTAAAAACTTGGTTGATGTAGTTGTATTAAGGCTTCAATTTTGGTTAACTAATTAATGATTAGTTAATTTTATAACTTTGCACTCCATTAAATTCACTATTAGAGTTGTCACAACTTATACAAGAACCAAAGTCTCCTAAGGACACGTAGCCCCATAACTTGAGATAGCCCATCCTAAAAACTTCATCAAAAGAGTGTTTGGGGTTATTTATCTTATTATATTGATTGGATTGATGTTTTATTGAAATTTTAGTCATTTATTTAATTTTTTGGATTTTATAAATTATTTTAATTTATAAAATGAGGGGTCTAATTTTTTACTTATAAATTTAAATTAAGTTTTGGAATTTTCTTATTTTTAATAAATACTAGACCCAGAGATGAGTAAAATGACACTACGTTTATTAGATTTAGATTTTCCTATAATTAGTTATGAATTTTTTATGTTTGGACATTTAATTGAATTATTTAATTACTTAATTAGGGAGGTTTTATTATTTCTGCATCAAACTTACTCCAAACTCCTTGAAATCACTCTCAAAGGTCAAGGATGACCTATAGGAGTGTTCTCAACAGTCTGGAATTTATCTGACATTTTTAATAATTTTTAATAATTTATTTTAATTAATTATTAAATTAAGATTTATTTTAAAGTCCAATGAAAGGGATTAAATTATAAATAATTTGAGATATAATGGAAATTTTTTATTTAATTAGGATTTATTGCAATTTTTGGAAGTTTCAGGCCTCTTAAAAGGGCTAATTTTTCATTTGATTACTTTTCTAGCCTAATGAACTCCAAATTCAGTGAAATAAAAATCTAAAGTTTAAAATGTCACTAAGTTTAGTGTTCCAGAGTTTTATTGGGTGTGTGTGGAATTTCTTAGAATTTTTTTGATGTTTATTTAACATTGTCTTTAATTATTTTTCCTATATGTCACTAGTATTCCAATGTGTCCAAATTTTTGTTCATCTAACCCTGATACAAAAGCAATCACATAAAATAAAAATTACATCCAATTCCTATAAATTTAGTGAGTTATAAATTTTCAAATTTTTGGGTCCAAAATGGATCCATCACTTTGAAAATTCACATAAAAAATCTTGAGAGCATCTGGACTAATAAAAAATGTAGGGAATGCCTAAGATGCTCAAAATTTAGCTAAAAATTGGGTCCAGTTTGACCCCTAGATCATGAGAAAATTGCTAAAATTGAAATTCAAACAATCACAAATTTCTCATAATTCACTAATCAAAATTCATTCAAATTATTAGGTCACAAGACCTTTCCAATGACACCAAAATTATCAAATTTGTTGAAAAATAGATTTACTATAAATTTTGGAAGTTTTGCGCATTAAAATATATTTTCTAAAACAATTTCAAAAAAAAATTGACGGTGGCAAAATTACGCCACCACCACTATCGTCTGACATATGGAGGGACATGCGTCGAGGACCCAGTGCTCACTTAACACCTTCAATTGGACATATCCAGTGTTGGATCGATGATGTGGGCAAAGAACGGCCCGAATTGCACCACATGAACTGATCCAAACCAAACGTTATGGATTGAGCCCGAGTTGACATAGTTCAGAATGAACTAAAATTTTTATTTGCCCATAACATTCAAATACTCAACCAAATTCAATGAAATTTGAAATATAAGCTCATGATAACTTAAATTTTCATTGCCTGCAGTTTGGAGGCTCCACGCACTAAAAGTTTTAAGCAGTTTCAAATTTAAATTCCAGATAAATATTAAGTTTTCTAACCAACCTATATATATATATATATATATATATATATATATATATATATATATATATATATATTAATGATTTTGGTCTTATTTTGCTCCTAGTAATGTCCTCTCCAACATTACAGAAGACTCCCTAAGCTAGTTGTGACTAGATTGAATGTCATTCCCCAAACACCACTTTCTCTCTATATATATCTCTCTCTTCACTAAAATGGGGTTTTTGAAGGTAGGAAATGGTGGAAAAATGGTTGTGAAGAGTTGAGGAGTTACTGGATTGACTAAGGAAGGAGTTCTCATGGTTAGGGGATACAAAGAGAAGGTTGGGGAATAGAATGAGCTCATAGGTTACATTTCCCCCCACCCCCGCCCACTCTTAAACCCTACCTTTTTGAATGGAGGGTTAGGATTGATTTGGGGCTTCCTTTGGATGCTTGTCATCTATCCCAAGATGCATAAGAACCAGGGAGAAGGCTAGGGGATGAATGAGACCACTTTTGGTTCATGGGATGGGGGACCACTTGTTTTTTTCCCTCTTTAGTCTAAACCATGGCTTGGGTTTAGGTTTAGGGGCCATCTTGGGTGCTTTTGGGGTGGTTTAGTGCTACCTTAAGCAGGATTTGTTAGAGAATTTGAAGGGTTGGGATTACTTAGTCTTTGATTGATGACTTAACCATATTTTAATACTTTAAAGGTTATTTTGACTTATTGACTAGTCAACCAGTCAATGGTGACTAGGATGGTGATTTGGAAGGTTATGTATATTGTAGAAAACCACCTCAAGGAGTTTGGAGCCAAGGCTAGGAAGCTTGTATGGTAATTTGGTTTCATGCATGAGTTTAACCCCTTTAAATGGGTTGACCAAGTCAAATTCATAGGGATTTAACTTAGGGAAATATTGGACATGATTAGTATGTCCAATTAAAATATTTTGGATGGCCAATTTGGTTTGAAATTGATTGGATGATTGAATTTGATCTTGGTTGGGTGCATGGTTAATTTGGTCAACCATGATTAACTTGGTCTCCTTGGTCAAACCAAAGGTTGGGGTTGGACCCACAAATTCAAAATGATATTTTGGACCCATTGGAGGTGGTCCCATGTAATGGTGAGGTTTCCTTACATGATATGCATGTTTGGGCCCTTAATAGGCATTTTGGTCAACCATGGTTGACTTGGTTAACCTGGTCAATCCAAAATTTGGATTTGGCTGTAATGCACTCCTAATGATGTGTAGGATGTATTATTAAAGGTTTTATGGCTTAATTTGATTGAGTCATATTAAAATTTAGAGAAAACTTCAATTTTGCCCTTAAAAGACATTTTAATCATTTGGGCCCCTGGTCAACTCTGGGTTAACTTGGGTCCATCAAAGTGTTATTTTATGTTTGATATTTCATAAAAATAACTATGTACATATTCAAAGGTTTTGAGGAAAGTCCCGTGGTCAAATTCCATAAGATGCAAGGTCCCGCTGCATAGGCTGTATATATTTGAAGGTTTTGTAGCCTTTGGATTTCAATTAGGTTTTTAGGGTTAAAGGTCTCAAATTGGCCTCATATTTGGAGGTTTAACCCTAGGGATATGCCTAATTAATATGCAATTAATAGATTATGAATTGAAGATCATTTTATTTGATTTTGGGGTGATTAAACAAAATCACCCAAAAAGGGTCATAGGACATGGGCCTTTTACCTTAAATTTTGGTTTGGAATTTGAACCTGAATATGATTTTGGATTTGATTGAATGAGTTTGATTAAACTCATGAAAAAATGAGGTCAATAAATAAACCCCCAATATGTGTAGCAGAATAAAGGTATATCTCACATATTAGCATTGACTGATTTGGATTGGTCAAGTTTAGAATTTTAATTCCAAGGAAAGGTTCTACCTAACCTCAGGTCTAAAGGAAGCTGACAGAGGACTTATACCTAAGAGATAGTTTTGTTTTGATTTTCTAAGAAAAGGAAGCACCTAACCTTAGGTCTAAAGGATGCTGATAGAGGACTTATACCTAAAAAATAGATTTATTTCTAAGGAAAGGCAGCACCTAACCTTAGGTCTGAAGGAAGCTGACAAGGGACTTATACCTAAAAGACAAATTTAATTTCTAAGGAAAGGCAACACCTAACCTTAGGTCTAAACAAAGCAGATAGGGGACCTTACCTAAAAGATAGATTTGATTTCTAAGTAAAGGAAGCACCTAACCTTAGGGCTAAAAGAAGTTGACAGGGGACTCATACCTAAAAGACTGATTTGATTTCTAACGAAAGGCAACATCTAACCTTAGGTCTAAAGGAAGCTGATAGGAGACTTATACCTAAAAGACATGTTTAATTTCTAAGAAAGGCATCACCTAACCTTAGGTCTAATGGAAGCCGACAGTGGACTTATAACTAAAAGACATATTTGATTTAATTTCTAATGAAAGGTGGCACCTAACCTTAGGTCTAAAGGATGCGGACAGGGGACTTATACCTAAAAGGCAGATTTGATTTGATTTCTAAGGAAAGGTAGCACCTAACCTTAGGTCTAAAGGATTCCAACAAGTGACTTATACCTAAAAATAGATTTGATTTGATACTAGGGTGGTGCCACAAAGGGCTTACTCCACCACTAATGGATCTAATCTCCAGGAAAGGAAGCACAAGGGCTCACACCTAACCTTAAGGATTGGAAGCTAGAATGTTGCCATGAGGGGCTTGCTCCACTACTAGTAGATGATCATATGGAAAGGAAGTACGGGGACTCACAACTAACCATAGATGATCAAAAGATTTAATTTTTGGAATTTTAAATTTGGATAAATTTGATTCAATTTGATTCAAAACTTATAGATTTTCTCATTGATTTAAAACTTGGATTACATCAAGCATAGTATTACTTAAGGAAACATCCACTGATCAGAAGCATCGAGTGATTTCCTTTAAAATCAACTAATTAGTAGGAGCCTCCTTTATAGACTGTCTCTACAATAAAAGGTCCTTCCAATGTTGGTTCAAACTTCCCATTGATTTTTCAGTGGGCTAAGATAGGCCTCCAAAGAGCCAAGACCAAGTCTCCTAGTTGGATGGTTTTAGGTCGCACTAACTTATCCTTAGTTTGAACCATTCAGGATTTATATAACTCTAATTTCTGTTAAGCTTGGAGGCTATGCTCTTCAAGGCCTTCGAGCTCTCTAGTCGGAGTTGTGCATTTCATTCTGTCATGATTTGATTCTATATAGCGATCATCAGTGAAGGAATTGGTGCCTCAAAAGGGAGCACAACCTCAGACCTATACACTAAGGAAAATAGGTTGGATTAGGTTGGGGTCTTATAAGTGGTCTGATAAGCCCATAAGGCTTCCAACAACCTCTCAACCTATTGGTGTTGGTTGTCATCTAAGGTCTTTTTGATAATTTTCACCAAAGTTTTGTTGTAGACCTCAGTCAATCTGTTAGCACGTGGGTAATAGATTATGAGTATCTCTAATCAATACCATGGCTTTTTATAAAATTATTTATTTTTGTAGACTTGAATGTGAATATATTATCATATATGATCTTGTAGGATACATCGAATCAATATACGATAGGGTTGTGAAAAAAATTTCACCACATAGTGTGATGTTACATGGCATAGGGGAATTACTTTCATCCACTTAAAAAAAATAATTAGTCGCAGCTAAAATGAAGCGATGACCCCTTGCATAAGAAGGATCAATAGGTCCGACAACATCAGTGTCCTAACTCTTAAAAGGCCATGAAGCTATTATGGGATGAAACATGTTAGGCGGATGAAGTAAAACCACACCATGAACTTGGTATTAATGATAACATTTTGTAATATTCATGTAATTGTCAACCAGCATGGGACTATAATATCAAAGTCTTTTAATTTTCATTTTCATATTAGGACCTGAATGATGAGCACTGCACAGTTTGATATGGACTTTGCTTACAATCTTCAGGGCCACTCGCTTGTTTAAACAACATAGCTATATATGATCAAATAATCAATGGTACAAAATGTCATTCACAAGTGCATATAAGAGGCATGTTTTTTTATTTGATTGGCAAGTAACTTATATGAGGAAGCTTTCCTTGTTGAAGATAATTGATAAATGGTTATCTCCAATTGCCTTCTTCATCAATTATTAAAGAAGCAAATAGGACTTGGGAAGATTTCTTGTTGATATACTCCAAATTTGTATGAGTTTGGACCTGACAACCTAGAATTTCTATAGAAATAATGTCCTCTTTTAGACAGTTGAATTCCTTTGCAAGCTTTGCTGAAAGCACTCCCCACATAAATGCTTTCATAGGGGATTCTAGACACTGTTACAACAAGAATTTGCTCGAGTAAGTGATTTGTATACTGATGATACTTCATGAGTTTTTGATTTAAAACCTTATAGGTTCATGTAATCAAGTTGATAACCAGCCGAGAATCACCAAAGATTTTGATTTCTTTTATGTCCATCAATATTGTAAGTTTTAAACTAATTATCAAAGTTTCATACTCAGACTCATTTTTTATGCAAGACTCTAATAAATATTAGGAGAAATGCATCATTTCCTTTTCTGGTGTTACAAAAATTAGGCCAATTTTGGCAATTTTGGGGATCATAACTTTTTGTATTTTACCTCGCTGGCAGGATACCGCACCACAAAAAAATAATTCCCAAACATGATTATTAGATTCCTAAAAGTTCATGATTGCTAGTTAGGTAAATCATCATTTAGATGAGATTCTACCAGCAACAGGTGTATAGCGAGAAAGTCGGCAACGACTTATCCTTTACAACATGCAAGAGAATGAAAGTTATTTCAAATTAAAGCAGTATCATAGACCATCATACCAGACATCCTGAAAATATAGTTAAGATCATAAGATATTGTGACAGATTCACTCTTGAAATTAGACTAACCTTGTGAGAAAGCAAGTAGTTACTTAGCTTTTGGGCTACAAAAACTTGAAGGGGTTTATTTTGAGATCATAGCGGCGTAACCGCTCAAAGTGGACTCTTAAGTCATACAAGTGAGCCTCTTTGACTTTGCTCTTAATGACCAAATCATCGATGTAGCATTCTACTTGATAGTGAATTAATTCATCAAAAATTTGGGTCATTGCCCACTAGTAGATTGCACCAGCATTTTTGATACCAAATGGCAACACCTTATAATAAAAGATCCCTATAAGGGTTCTAAGCAGTGTTCCTCTCATCTTCTAGGGCTATCTTAATTTTGTTATAACCACACAAGGCATCCATAAAGGAGAAAATAATATGCTAAGAGGTAATGTCCACCATGAGCTCAGGTATGGGTAAAGGAAACTTATCCTTGGAATATGCCTTATTCAAATCCTTATAATTAACACAAGTTCAAATTTCACCATTTTTCTTTCAAACTGATACGATGCTTGCTACCCAAGAGGGATAATGCTCCTCTCGAATAAATCCAACCTTGACTAATTTCATGATTTTAAAAAAGACTTGTCACTTGATTTTTAGATGCATGCGTCAAGGAGCTTGATTAACAAGAATGGTATCATATCAAATTCTAAGTTTATGAACTGCTATGTTAGCAGACAAGCCTGGCATTTTATTGAATGTCTAAGCAAAGTTGTCCCTAAACTCAACTAAAAGTTAGGTTAGATCCCTTGATTCATCTTTACTCAACAAAGAGCTAATAAAGGTAGGATGAGGGTCATCCTTTATTCTAAGGTTAATTTCTTTTAGTTCATCGAATATTGATTTAATTTCTTCTTCAAATTCAAGGGGTACATCCCAAACTTGATGATCATCTAGACCATCTAATGTCTCAAAATAAAGCTCATCAATAGGGTCAATGACTTCCATAAGGACCTCCTCAGATTTAGGATGATTTATTATCACAAGATAATACTCATCATTTCAAATGAACCAATGGTACCAATGCCGATACCACTACTCATATTTCTTTTATTTTTTGTATGACAAAGGCTATCTTGGTATCCAGCTTGACCTTTACTCCATTGACCTGGCACAAGACCTTTAGAGACATAATTCTTTAGGCATACAAGAAAGTAGCCAAGAGGTAATTCTATTAATTCATTAAAATCTACCTCCTCAAGAATTACATCATCTTCCACCCTTGAGGTGGAGGGACCAGGAAAAATTTTTTGGACTTTCCTTCACCATCTAAACTAGGAGAGTCCTTATTCACTAACCCTACAACCATGCCAGCAGACAGTAGGGTTAAGATTAAGGTTTTAATTCTCTTACCCAGCTTTTTATATATAATTAATTCAGGCTTATCACTTTGAACTTTTCGAGTATCACCCTCTAAATACTATCTAGTTCTAAAATGAGATCTAACTTAGGAAGAGGATTTATCTTTCTATAATCATAAGGAATTCTCGCACCCCATACTTTTGAGTAATCATCCAAACTTGACTCCAAATCAACATACAAAGAAGCTATTTTTCTTTCAAGTGAAGCACGCTCTAGACCACATATCATTGGGCCATCCTCCCACCTCTTTGAGGGAAAATATTTGGAGGCCTGAAGATCATGCCCTTGATGTTATCTTCACTATATGATTCTTTTCTTTCTTTCTTTTTATCTTTTTTCTCCATATTTTCTTTTTGCATAGGTAGTAGACCCTTTGGGTGTATAGTATGTGGCATCTTCATAAATTTTTATCTTGTTAATAGAGAATAGTTGTAGATCACCCTTAATCATGTATTCAATGCTATCTCATTGGTACTTGATGCATTGCTGTAAGGGAAGATGGAACAATCTTATACTAGTGGATCCAGAGCCTAGCTAGAAGTGCGTTAAAGGATGTCGCCAACTCAATTATGTGAAATTTGGTTTTCATTTTCACTCTCCAATCTCTAAAAGGAGTGTGATTATAAATCCTTCTCGCCCTTCTAGTTGAACCCTCATAACACCATTTTATCCATGGTGAGCTTATGTGTGCCTGCTATAAGGTATACAAAAGTCTTTACGTTCACCACGTTGACCGATGTACTTAAATCAATAAGGACTCTAAATAATCTAAAACTTCCCACATTTATAGTAATGCAAAGTGGGTGGTTATGATCTATAATTCCCAGAAGTAGATCCTCATCGAAAAATGTTACCATTGAGATTTCTTTGAACTATACTCTGGGCCAAGAAGTGCTTTGATTAAAGATTCCCTCATCTCTTTCAAGAGAATGAGGGCATCATAGATACTCAACTTAGCCAGCAACTTCCTAAGATAAGCTAAGATATTATAGTCGACCTTGGGAACATTAAGATCAAGACCTGGTAGACTAGATGGAAGATTTGATTATTGAGGAGAAGTTCGAATTTGATCATTAGACATGACTTATTTGCCCTTTTTCTTAGTTGGAAGCCTATGGTGTAAGACTTTGCTACCACAAAGTTGTACCTCTATGATCTCCTCAGGAAGACAAACTCTAACGGGATCTATACTCTCCTTAGGTGATGCAATATCATTTCCTGATGGGGAGTCTGAATCTAAAAAATTTATCATGATAAAACTCTCCTAAAAGTTAATTTTGGGGGTGTCACTATCTGATAAGATCTCAGATTTGTCTCCCCCTTTAGAGGTTAAATTTGAAGGATCAACTTTTCAAGGATCTCGATCGATCACTACTAAGTTCTAATTTTTCTCGATGAAAGATTAATTTTTATTTCATTATCATTATTAATCATCAAAATATGTATAGAAGGATTATTTTTCATTAATTTTTAACATTTTGCATTTGATGGAGCGAAGTAAAAGTTAGATAACATATGGGGATTGGGGTTTTATTTCACCATTAATAGCTTGAATATATCTCTCATTAACATGTTTCCTCTCTACAAAAATTTTACTATTTTTGTTTTTATTATTTATAGTAGTTCCTATAACTATTGGAGAGAAAATCATCTTAATATCCTCCTGCGATGTCTCCAGCTCAACCTCCAAAATCGGGCCCTCGGCTCTCATCGACAGCTGTTGAGAAAGATGAAAAGATTTATTAATCAACTTTTTAAGTACCTGGGATAACGTAATATCTCAATCATGATCAATTAACAAAGAAATGTTAGAGTGTTTACCTAAGATTAGTTTGATTGACCCTTATTCGGATCTACCAAATATTCCTTAGGAATAATAATATTGCCCTATTTAAAATTTCTCTCAGGCCAATCCTTAAAGATAATGCAGTCTTCAATTGTGTGGCCAACACATGATGGTAGGGCATAATTTTGGATCATCCTTTTATTTTCCTCATTCGGCCTCTTGGCCTCCTATAATATGAAGTCTGGTTTCTTTAAGAGACTCTTGAATATTTTCCTTGCTGACTCTCTTTTGAATGGATAGACATTCACCAACCTCACTTTAAAAGATGTCAAGTAAGGCTCCCTAGTACGTTGGGGAGTTACCTGGAATGGTTGTGGTGGAGAACCATGTTGCGACTCGAGATCAAAAGTTTTTGTTTTGATGATAACAAATATTATGACTCACATCTCCTAGTATTTGTAATGCATATTTGTTTGTATGTATACTAATATTTCAGGAACAGCATGCACCTTCCAATAAAGATTCAAGGCTCAAGAATGGGTAGAATAGGCTATGATGTGATGATATTAGTAATTTTCATTGATGTACTTTTTGATTGCTTGAGTCAAGTCCTGTAATGGTGTATGTTTGCTTGTGACCATGTACACACACTCAGGGGGAGTGAGATCTAGTCAAAACCAAAAGTTCAACTTTTGAACAAATCATACTAGATGATTTAGATCATCCAGGATGATCTGTTCATTGAATTAATCATCCTGGATGATTTATATCGTCCTGAATGATCCAATACGATCTCAAAGCCCTAACCACCATAATAATTTAGGCAAGGATTTAAGATTCAATTTTTGGTCTAATCGTCCAAGAGGATCCATATCGTACTGGATGATCTAAGATAATGTTGTCTAAATTAATCCTTTAATTATTCAATCAAATATATATAATTTGAGATTCTGATCATCTTGGATGATCTGTATATCGTACTGGATGATTTGTGCAATATTTGTACTGATCATCCTGGACTATCCTGGGATCATCCAGGACTATCAAGTCAAATTATGCACATCATTCTAGATTATCCTGCCATCATCTTGAATGATCTTTGGTGGCTGAATTGAATTTTTAGGGTTTTCTGAAGCCGCCTTTTGGAGCATATTGTCCTGGACGATCCTGCGATTGTCCTGGATGATCTTTGCCGCCAGAACTGATTTGGAAGGGTTTTTGGATCTCTCTTTTTAAGCTTTCTCAAGGCACTTGATAGGTATTTTTGGCAGACATTAAGGCTTCATTTCTTCTGGAGAAAACTTGAAGAGAGTGCTTGAAAGGGAGAGAGTAAAGGGTGGAGTTTGAGAGGTAGAAAAGCCTTGAAAGGGGGATTTTCGAGGGAGTGTGAGGGGGTTTACACGGTTGCTCCGATAAGCTTGTATTCAAGGGTTGTCTCATGGGAAGTTTTGGGAAGAAGAAGATCTCTTTGATGTCGAAGGACCCGACTACTCCGCCGCACCGAGGAAGGTGGAAGTGATTTTGTAAGGGCTTCTCCGCCTAGCTGTGGGGGCTAAAGGAGTGTCACTAAAGGTTTAGTGCAATACTTAGGCTGCCTCCGGGGAGTGGACGTAGATCAAGTTGGACCGAACCACTATAAATATGGTGTGTTCTTTCTGATTATTTTTTGCACTTTATTTTACTTTGATTAACTTCTTGGGTGAAATCTCTGATTGATTTTTTTATTATTTATTTAATTTTTTTTCATTGCAAGATATAAAAATATTTCTCTTTTTATTTAAAGAAGTTTTTAAATATCTAATTCACCCCCTCTTGGTAAGCCTTGGGACTAGTTCATAAGGGCTTAACATCCCTATCGAACTTTCAAGTGGTATCAGAGAGGGATTCATAAAATTAAGTTTTGAAAAACTTTTGAATTTTGATCTATGGCTAATTTTAAAAATCATAATATTACAGAAGGATATTCAATCACCCAACCACCTTTATTTGAAAATATTACTTTTGATTTTTGGAAATCCGTATGTCTACTTTTATGAAATCAATAGATTATCGCATGTGGCATATGATTCAAACTAGTTATTATGTACCATCACATATTATAGATGAAATTAAAATTAATATTCCTTTTTTTTAATGGAGTATAATAGAACAAATTAATGCTCAATTGAATGCTAAATATTTGAATTATTTTTTCTATGCTTTGAATTCTGATGATTATATGTTAGTATCTGCATGCACTATTGGCAAAGAAATTTGGGATAAATTATGCACTACGTGCGAAGGTACTTGTGAAATCAGGCTATCTAAATTAAATATTTTAATGCATGATTAATTTTTTAGCATGAAACCTTATGAGACAATATTAAATATGTATACTAGGTTTACTCAAATTGTGACATCATTATATGCATTAGGAAAAAAACTTTCAAACTTTGAAAAAGTCAATAAAATCCTACGTTCTCTAAATATGTATACTAGTTAGATTGAATTTTGATTGTTAATGTTGATTAATATGATTGGTTCCTTAGTGTATTTGAATTAACCATTTTTTTTTATTTAGATAATTTAATTAATGATTTATTGATTTTTTTTATGATTTATTAAATATTTAAATGTTTTGTTAATTTTAAATCATTTATTGAAATTTTGATTGACTTATTCAAGTGTTAATGTTTAATTAAAATTTTAATAATTTTATTTAATTTGTTAATCTTTTATTAGATTATTGATGATTTATTGAAGTTTGAAAATTTTATTTAGTTATTATTTGATTATGAGATGATTAACACATTAATTAGATTCAATTTTATTTTTATGTTCACATTTAATCTTTTAGTGGTTATGTGTGTTAATTATGATTTAGTTATTAAAGGTTATGTGATTTTCGTATATTTTTATTTGATTATCATTAGTGTATTTGAAATTCTCATTAATTGATTATTTAAGTTTAATTAGACTTGATTAAAGTTGTATTAATAACATACACTAATCCTAAGGGGAATGTCACTAAGTTTTCTATGTTCTATATTTCTTCCCTAAAGTGTGCATGCATCCTAAGTCTAAATTTTCTAAGACTCAGTCCTTAATTTTTGTCCTTAAATGTCACTATTGTTGAATGGGATAAAGAGATTTTGTTATCACTAACCCTTAGGACATTACGCACGTGTACAGGGGATCAAGGATCTAATAATAACAATAAAATAATCCTAATAAAATTAAAGTTGCTATAGGGACCTAAAAGGGAAGGGTTCGCACAAACCACACCACAGTTTCCTAGGGGCTTTCTAAGTTTTAAGAAAACTTACAACACCGGGGGCTATGACCCGGTGGTTCCGCCTGTAGCACCTCTACCCGGTTGGATAGAGGCGACTGACGTCTTTAATCTGCTTCCTCTTGTTCACTTGATTGGTACCATTCCTCGCAGTTCATGCAAATAAAGACAAGAAAATAAGGATTAGAAGCACATTTAATGATTAACAATGAAATAATTGAAATTTACTAAAAATAAAGACGTGCCTTTTCTTCGGGCTTGAAGGCCGGTGCAAGCTGTCTACCTTTTTGAACTTTTCACTTTTGATAGCATACTTTACATTTTCTGAAATTTTTCTCGAGGCACAAGAAGGGAAAAGTAGTAGAAGAAGAAGAGGGGTGGGGAGAGAGAAAGAGAGGCATTATTTTTCAACCTTTACCCAAATAAACTATTCTCTAACACAAGCACTTTTCAATACACTACTCTTTGAAACCCCACATTTCTCTCTTCACCTTTCAAAATCCACCTCCAACATTTACACTTTACTATTCAAAACTCACACACTCCAATCACTTATCACATACACATGATTCAGTTTTTTACAATCATTCACATACTTTACTATTCACATGCACACACTCTTTGCTTTTCTCCAATACTCACACACTTTTCACAATCTATATACTTCACTAATTAAATTTCGCACACATACACCTCATTATTCACAAAACCATACGATTCTCAAGGCATCTATTTCATTTCCTTCAAGCCATTACATTTTCTATAAAAAAAACACATGTTTTCCAACACTCACACATTTCAATATTCAAAATTCACATACTCTATCATTTTCAAGCATTTCACTCTCAAATACATACACTTTCCAAACACCTTTTCTTTTCAACACATTAATTTTCCAAAATACTTTACTTTTGAACACATACACAATTCACCTTTCTCATGTAAAACCACTTGAAAACATACACTTATCACTTCTCAATTTGCATACAAATAACACTTTCAAGACACACACACACACTTATAAGTCGCTTTACTTTTCCAATTTCTCACACAAAAGCTTTTAAAACACACACTATTCAAAATCCACACACTTTCACTTTCTCTTCCAAAATATACACACTTTTATTTTTCAAAATATAAGCATTTCTCTCCTCTCCCACATAACACTCTTCTCACCTACACTTTCACCTTTAAGACATACAACTTTCACTTCCCACTTCTCACACACCTACCATTCCAAATACTTATAGAAACTTCACATCACAACCTTCTAAAACACACAAAATCACTTCTCAAATATACACCTCTCACTTTCCAAAGAACACACAATCACCCTTTAAAACAAACACTTCTCACCTTATAGATACACAATTTCATCTTTTCAAAACATATACTTCCACTTTTTATACACAAACTCTTCATCTCCAAAACTTCCCAAAGACACACAATTTACTTATCTTTCCACACATACTAGTCACTACATCACCCCTTTCAAAAAGCACACTAGTCACTTCACCTTCCTTACACACTTTGCTTTCCACATGAACATTCATTTCTTAAAATTTTCTACTTTGTCTTCAAAATTACTCTTTACCTTTCAAAACATCATAATCCACTCTCCATCTTTCTCATCTTATACCCTTCAACATACACATACAAATCCACTTCAACATTCCACACACTTCACCATTTAAAGATCACACACACCACACTTTTCAAAAATCACACACTTCACTTTCCAAACCCTTATACACTTCCCTTTTTAACTTTTTCATATATTTCACCTTCCAACATTATTTACTTTGCAACACAAACAAGTTATTATTTTTTTTTTAAATTGAATCTATCTGTGCTCTCATTCAAAACATAAAGTAGATGAACATATTCAACATGGTTACTAAATCTTACATTACACTAAGCCAAACACATGTGCATACCAAGATCCAAGGCTACATATGATCACATCACTATACTTAAAACTTTCTTGAAATCAAACATGTCTCCATCAAAACCTTAACAAATTACAATGATTTTTTTTTAATGAGTTATAGTAAAATGAGTGAATACAAAATCTGAAATTAACAATCATTTTATTCCTCTTCATCATTAGCAATAAATTCTATATTCAAGTTAGCAAAATCATGTCGCATTGTATTCATTTTACTACCAATCATAGATGATTCATTATTTCTAAGCAAGGTGTCGCTTGAAGCTATCTTCAATTACTTTTCCATATGACCATACATGCTAAATATAAAAAATTGAACTTTTCCATATTAAACAAGATTTGTCATGGATACACATAACGCTATACATTCAACAAATTGCAATCATCATTGACGATAAATAAAAAAAAGAAGTGAAAGTAAACATCAAAGACATACCTCTTTTGTCAAGCATAGTATATACATCTCAACCACCTTCACTTTATTGATCTAAATAAATTCATGAGATATAGTCTTATTCAAAACCATCTATAGGAATCCGGCCCAAACACTTCTGTAAGGAACTTGCTCCAAGGGAAATTTCAGTCATGACATATTCTGGAGTAGCATATCCATAGGTGCCCATAACCCATGTTGAGACATGGGTCTCATCACCTTGTGGCCCTGCTTTTGCAAGACCAAAATCAGATAGCTTGGCTACAAAATTAGAGTCCAATAATATATTTGAGGTCTTGAAATCCCGATAGATGACAAGTTTTCCTGCATTGTGAAGGAAAGCAAGCCCTTTGGCAGCACCTAGTGCAATCATCATTCTTGTTGCCCAGGATAATGAAGCAGTTGTCTTTCTAAATAGGTGATTCACATGCTCTTGCAACTCTAGATCAAGAGGGCTGGCGGCTAGGGAAAGCGACGGTGAGGCTTCGGCTAGGGCAAAGGAGGCGAGAGAGAGGAGCGGCGGCCTTGGGGGCTTGGGCTTCGGTTCTGCGAATTGGGAGGCGACGAAGCGAAGGGGAGAGGTGAACAAGCTTCTCACACGAGCGAGAGAGGAGGCAGAGGGGCGGGTTGGAGCTTCTTGCGAACTGCTAGGGAGATGGGGCCTGGGGCAGTTCTTGCCGAAAAAAGAGGAGCAGGCTACGTGGGGCTGGTTTGAACTGGTCCAACTCTTCCTATTTCATTTGGCTTGAAATAATGTTAAGTCAAACCACTTCTTTGAAATGATTTTAATTTTAATATTATCTAACCGATTAATTTTTAAAAAAATGATATATGTTAGCTTTTTTTTAACAGGATTGAAAGGTTAATTTTAATTAAAGAGATGAATTAATTTAATGAACTTATTTAAATTTGAATTTATGATAATTTGATTTGATTAATTTTAACTCAATTAATCATTATTTAATTTTAGAGGATTTGAGACTAGTCTATTTGGGTAAAATTGAAGCTGTCGTTTGTTAAAACAAATTTGCACCGAGTCAATTTGATTTGATTAGTGATGATTTAGGTCGAGTCAGGAGGTTGAGTCAATGCTACGGCGTCGGGTGTCCACCTAAGAGAGGTCCTGTAGGTGATGTCTACACTAGGCTATGAAGACCTAGAAGCTAGATATGGATTATGGGAAAACTGACCTCGAATAATGAGGTCAACAAATGGACCCCCAATAGGCATGATAAACTTGCCAAAGTTTATCGTGCATATTGGTGTTGACCGAAGCAATCAACTAGATCCAAAATTGAAATTAGAAATCTAAGTGTATGAATTGAGAAGATTTTGAGCTTTGATAGAAAATTAGAATGAAAAGTTTTTAAAGAGATTTGAGTTGATTGATTGATCTTAGAGTTGATGTTGGCACTGATGGTTTTAGCAAAATGATAACTAATGAGATTAGTATCATTTGGTAAAGTGAAAATATGAAATAATTGAGTACAGTGATTCAAATATAGTTTAACATGAATGTAAAAGTATGAAATTGATTTGAATGTGGTTTGATATGAAAGAAAGAATTTGAATTTGATTTTTGATAAGACCAAAGTCTTCTTTCTAGTTCAAGAGCAAGCATGCCACCAAATGGGTACTTACACCTAACTCAACAAACTAGAGGGCACCTTCTAAGAAAAGAGGGCAACCTATGGAATAGATTGTATCTAATCTTGGAAGATTTAAATTTTATGTTTCACTAGGATGGTGCCACGAGGGGCATTCTCCCACTCTAGCGGATGATCGTCAGGAAAGGTTGCCTAAGTGTGGGGACTCACACCTAAGCTCAGAGGATCAGATGATCATATGGATAGGAAGCACGGGGACTCACACCCAACCATAGAGGATCGAATTTAAGATTTAAGATTTACACTAGGATGGTACCGCGAGGGGCGTTCTCCAACTCTAGCGGATGATCGTGAGGAAAGGATGCCTAAGTGTGGGGACTCACACCTAACCTCAGAGGATCAGATGATCATATAGATAGGAAGCACGGGGACTCACACCTAACCATAGAGGATCAAATTTAAGATTTAAGATTTACACTAGGATGGTGCCGCGAGGGGCATTCTCCAACTCTAGCGAATGATCGTGAGGAAAGGATGCCTAAGTGTGGGGACTCACATCTAACCTCAGAGGATCAAATGATCATATGGATAGGAAGCACGGGAACTCACACGTAACCATAAAGGATCAAATTTAAGATTTAAGATTTACACTAGGATGGTGCCGCAAGGGGAGTTCTCGAACTCTAGCGGATGATCGTGAGGAAAGGATGCCTAAGTGCGGGGACTCACACCTAACCTCAAAGGATCAGATGATCATATGGATAGGAAGTACGGGGACTCACACCTAACCATAGAGGATCGAATTTAAGATTTAAGATTTACACTAGGATGGTTCCGCGAGGGGCGTTCTCCAACTCTAGCGGATGATCATGAGGAAAGGATGCCTAAGTATGGGGACTCACACCTAACCTCAGAGGATCAGATGATCATTTTGATAGGAAGTATGGGGACTCACACCTAACCATAGAGGATCAAATTTAAGATTTAGAATTTATACTAGGATGGTGCCACGAGGGGTGTTCTCCAACTCTAGCGGATCTAATCCTAAGAAAAGGAAGCACGGGGACGCACACCTATCCTTAAAAGACTAAAGAATTTATTTTTAGGTTTTCAATGACTAACTTAGCTAGAAAGCACGGGGACTCACATCTAACCAGGGGAACTAATCAAGGAGATAATCTACCTAAACCTCTAAGAATTTTGGCAAGAACTATCTAACCTAATTTAATTCTAATCCTAAGGAAAGGAAGCACGGGGACTCACACCTATCCTTAAAAGATTAGAGAATTTCTTTTACGTTTCAAATGGATTTGAATTTTGAATGAGTTTGATTTTGTTTGAAATTGATTGAAACTTTGATTTCAGAATTTAGATAGAGTTCTGAGTTTGGAAGATGGATAATCTTAAAGTTCTTTGGATTAAAAATTTTATTTTCTTCTCCATTATAAATGATCCTTATAACTTACAAATAATCCACTAGGGAATTATATTTTTATATCAGATCATCATAGGTGAAGAAACAAAAGGAGAAAGAGGATGGTAGTTCAATCATCTTTGAAAAGTATAAGTTTATCAAAGCGTCCGAACCACTGGAGGAGGAATGCAAGATCTTGATTAAAGATTCATTCCATAATTGAATTTGTCATGAGTAACTCGAAGAAAATAATCTAAATTTCTTTTAGAGTTCTCATTTGCATGTTCTAAGAGAACTAAATGCAACATGATAAAATTTGCTTTAAAAACTTTAACTTTTGCATGAGTTGTCAAAGAACAAGGAGAATATTTAAGCATCCTTTACAGTGAAAGCAACAAGGAATATCAAATACTCACAATGATTGAGAAAAGTTTGATTTTCATTAAAGAGTGAAAGCTTTGTTTTTCATTTGATGGTTTTCTTAAAATATTTGAAAGTGATCTCTTTAGTTTTAATCATCTTAACCCAATGAAAATGACATGGGGAAAGATTCAAAAACTCAATGAAGAATGGGTTGACTCTCTCTAAATTAAATAATTTGAATATGACTAAAATGAGTTTAATCAAATAGTCAAAACTTAAGAACTTTCTATAAAGAAAATTATAGTTTCGATAAATTTTAGATTTCAATGCTATGGAAAGATTCTTTAACAGGGATAGAGTTGTTTAAACTCTAACATCCGATTCTAGTTTATGATAAAGTGAAGATATACCTTGAATTGAATTTTACATTTATTTGATGAAGTCATCATGGACTATACCAGGAATAGAATCCTTCTAAGTCTAACATCCAAGATTAGTCAATCATGGACCAGGTCAAATTGTAGTCCGATTTTGGTTTGCAGTTTAACAAAGATTCAAATAAAGATATCATCGACATCACTAAGGATAGAACCTCTCATGTTCTAACATCCTAGTTCAGTCAATGAAAGATTTAAATTTGGATGTGACATCTACTCATGATGAACGAGAACATTAGATAATCATTTTAAAACTTACGGATATCCCTTAGTTTAGTTTCAAAATTTTGAATATAAAGAAAGTGATTTTTATATCCATAAGTATCACTATAGGTCATCAAGCATCAGGACCCTGTCTAGAATCTCATTCAAATTGGAAGATGTTCAAAAGAGAATTTGAAGATATTTGAGTAATGATTTGTTTATGCATCTCAATTAGGTTAATTATGTGAAACCCAATAATGCACAACCAGCATCATTAAAATTCTTGTTAGATTGATCATCTCTATAATTTTTCTTGATAATGATTTGAAGATATGAACTGACCTACTCAGGTTACTAACTAGAGAGGTCTCGGGATTTAGATTTTATTAACCCAGATCAAAGTTTCCCTACAAACTAAACTGGGATTTCCTTCATCTTTTTATTTCTTTTTGAATTAGGAACTAATCCAAAGAAATTAAATTGGAGGTAGAAATCCAATCTATTCAAATCTTTTAAATGATATATATTTTACATCCGATAGAACATCAATGCTTGATGATGAATCAAAATTTTGAATTATCAAAGTCAAGTGTTCAAAGTACTAAAGGAAGAATGGGTCCTCTAATATTCAACATTTACATAAAGAAACCATCTCTTTTTTTTTTTGCTACACATTTAATGATGTTTCTTTTTTTTTCTTTTCTTTTTTTTTCTTTCTTTTTCCTTTTTCTTTTCTCCTTTTTTTCTTTTTTTATTCTTTTTTTCTAGGAGGCTTCCTTTACTCAGATCTTGAAATGACTATTTTATTTATAAAATCATCTTCCAACCATAAAATGAAAATCCTCTTATACAAGGATGATCTATTTATAAATTGGACCCAGTTCTATGGTAGGAATAAACAACTTAACCGATTATGAACATGTTCATCAACTTCCAAGATGTTTATAAGATGTATAACAATAAGGAAATGAATAAGACTTTCATTTTCTCTAATTTTAATATGACGTAGATCTTAATTCAAAAGAAAATATGTATTGATATTATAATGAGTGAACTCAAATATGATTTTGCTTTCATCAATAAGAGAAGGAAACTTTCAAAGAAGTTATAAAATCACCTGACTTAGTATCAATTCGAGGTGTATCAATTAATATTAAGGAAAAGCCACATGACAAATAAATATTTCTTATATCATGGGTTAACCTTAATAAAAAAAACCTTGAACTATCCTAAGTCTTTGACTCAAGTAGGAATTTAAGATGATCAATCTTAACAAGAATTGCTCATGAGTTTTCTCAAATGGAGTGATAAAGCCAAGAATAAACTTAGCTAAGATTTAATTTTAAAATATCACCATAAAAGAAAACTTTATATGATGAACAAAGAATTTTATATAATTGATCAGGCCATCTATCTTTATCTCATGCCTTAAGATCTATTTTATTTCAAGGTTAAACCACCTGGTAGATGGCAAATTGCTGTATCCATGTAGTACCCTTAGGAAATAAGATTTAAAGGCATCCTAAACTCTAACCTACAAGCAGGTTAAAGCTGAGGGAATTCAAAATAATTTTCAAACTTCAATACATCAACTAATAATTATACATTCCTAAGATTAGAAAAATCATAATATAGTTGAATATAAAATTTGAAAATACATTTGAATTTAATTCAGATGATTACTAGAAACCTAACAAAATTAGTTGAACTTTTGTGCTTTTGAAGTTTCAAAGGATTAGATATATCTTCATCTAAGGCGTCAATCCACCTAAGTGGAGGGAGGGAGGGAACATATTTTTCTTTTTAGCATTGATAATCATAGGCCTTATTCTTTATGTATTTAGAGGAGTTAACCACATTGAACTTTTTATTACAATTAAAAAAAATAGAGGTAAATTTCTTTTAAGAAAGATCAACCTGCTATTTTCTTTAGAAAATTTTTTTTTATAAGCTTGACTTTTATTTGAATATTCAAACTTTTCTCAAATTTAATCGGCTTTGATCTTTAAAATCTTGCATAGATCAGATTATGGACCCTGTCCTGATGAACATACCAAGCTACAAAGGACATGTAACTACAATATGTTATTAGGGCAAGCAAAAGGTTTTGATTTGAAGGTTTAAGCTTTTGGACCCTATCCTACCACACATATTAAGCTATAAAAATATATAACTGCAACATGTTGGTCTAGATAGGGAGAAAATTTTGATTTAAAAGCTCATATTTTCTTCAGATTTATCCTACCACATATCAAGTTACAAAAATATATAACTGCAATATGTTAGCTAGGACACAGAAAAGTCTAAAATTTTAAAGATTTAAAAATTGTTTGAACCCAATCCAAATAATACGTTGAGCTACTAAAAGAAGTAACTGTACATACTTACTCAAGTTAGGCAAAGAGATTTTTTTTTAAAGTAGTTGTATGAAGAGGCATAAAGAAAACATCCCGTCAATAATTAACGGGGGTTCAATAAGACCTCATTTTATAATTTTAAGAGATGTCGATCAAATTATCCAAGAATGAAATGAATAATATAACTGGCAGAAGAAGGGTATTTACAACCTATGACAAGCACAAGTATACTACCGATGTAAGGGTATAAATCACTGCTAAAGACGGAGAGAGGATTAGTTTCCCAGCGGAGTCGCTAGAAAAACCTTGGTGGGAAAAATTATGTTGCCACGCAGATTTTGATTTCTCCTATTTTGTAATTGAATACTGTATTAAGAATAAAGTACAGTCTTGAAAGACTGACACAATATTTTATAATGGATTCAATATCAAAACAAGGTTTTGAAAAATGACATTTCTGTGATCAAACACGATTCATAGAATAACATATCATCTCGAAAGATGATTATGAAATTCTATAGAATATGTTTAAAAATAGAAATAAAGTTTTGAAAATTCAACCACTCTTCTGATTATAGGCAACGAGGAGAATACGACATCATCTTAAAAGACGAACATGATATTCGTCAAGACATCCAAAAATAAGAATGGGTTTTATAAAATTCATCACTTTTAAGATCGAATATAACAAGGAGAATGTTATATCATCTAGGGAGACGAAAATAACATTATATGAGTATATTCAAAATTAAAATTAAGTTTTAGAAAATAATCTACGTTCACAGAGATTTTCCCCTTGTCTTATGTACATAAAGTACGATTTATTTTAATCTGGGGTTCTCAAATCCCTATAGGGGAAAGCCCCTATAGTTAATTACATCCTAAGAGGGATACTCCTAAGAAAACTCTTGATTAAAGCAGTGATTTCGTACCCTTTGATTACAAAGTAGAAGACAAGGAAAGAAGTAAGAATTTTTAAGGAGAAAGCTCAACATTGAACAGTTATTAACGAGTCAAAGGAAGAAAAGTAGGAGGTGCCAAATTCTGAGAAGCTCAGAGGCAACCTAAGTCTACCATATGTTGGGCTTTACATTTTAAGAGAGAAATTTTTAGATTTGAGTTGGCATTTTATTAGAAATTTAGGATTCTATTCCCAGAGGGTGAGGACTTAAGATTTGGCAATCTGCCTCAGAACCTAAAACTAAATTGGGTACTACAAAGTAGTGACCCGAACCTAGCTAATAAAGTACAAATCTAGACTTACCCATGCCTGGATTGGGGAGCCAGCTAACCACCTAGGCGCTTCAAATCCATGTGTCCAATCTCTTATGAAAGATGGGTAGGGATGTTATTTAAGTTTTGAGGAATCAGGGACGACATCTAAGACAAATCCTAATTGGCCCCTTTACTTATGTAGGGTAAATAATGCCTGAGAGCATAATGCAATTAAAATTTTATACTCTTTTAATTTGTATCTAATGTAATGCATGGTAATTGACTCGAATGCATCAAAATGACTTATCAAGCAGTTTTAAAATTAGGCTTAGAAAATAAATTTTTTCCTAGAGATTGCACAACATCCCCTTGACAGAACTGCACCCTAATAGGCCAGCTGGTCTGCCAGAACCAGCTGGCGGGGAGGTGCCTAACATGAAAGAGAAAGTATTAATATGCTTATGCTGACTCTCGACGGACCCGAGCTTACTTCTTAGATTCGTTAGAGTTTCTATGTAAGCCTAAAAATTTTATTTTAAATTCTAAGTAGAAAAAGTTTTATCGTGATCCTTACCAAAAAAACATCTGATTCGTATCCAGGCTAAAACAAAACCCAGCATGCAAGAGTCCTAAAAAAAGCTACTGCACAAATAATGTAAGCACTTAAATTAAATTATCAAAAAATAGAACGTCTAATATCCAGTTTATTTACATCCCAGGGTCTGCTGAAAATGTAAAGTGGCCGGGTACCACTGACAACAAACCCGGATTCTAATCCTAAGACTGACATAAGTGATTTCAAAATGGGATATACTTTTCTTCTTATCTTGATTTCTTCATCTTCTTCTATTCGTCTCCTCATTTCATCTTCTCTTTCTCTACGAGCTCCTTTGATCCGCTACGAGCTCCTTGGGTCTACCGGGCCTGGATATCCAAATGAAAAGAAACTCATCCCTGAAGGAGTATTTTCTTTTCTCTTTGGATATTAGAATCACCCTAACTTGGCTTTCTAAATAGAAGAGAATACTCCCCTAAGGGACATTCCCTTCTCTTTGGATTTTGAGTTGGCTGTGATATCCCCCTTTTAAATCACTTTCATAACATTTGACTTTAACACATTATATTTACATTACATTACATCCCAGAAAGAAAAAGAAAATCTAAACCACCTACAAGGTTATCCTAAACATTTATAATGAAATCATTCCCAAGCAGTTATATATTCATATTTAAATTTATCAGCCACACTTGGCCATGCTCTTTTAATTTTAAGGGGGCTTAGCATTTTCTGAAGCACCTACAGAAAATTTATGTCAATTTAAATCTTTAATTTGCCCCCTTTAATTCAGTCGTGTACGAGCATGGCCACCTGCATAAAATTCTGTGAGCATCCGGATCGTTCCTAACTTAGGGGTAATCTATCGCCCATCACATCATATCACAGAGAGATATAAAAGTAAATAGACACTCATATCAATGATTTTTACAACTAGCATGCAATGAAAACCACGAGAAAGCCCGTCACACAGCAGTAAGAAAGTAAACACCGGCCTAACCTAAAGCTAAAGTCGGTTGTCCTAGCAAACAAATCTAAATGTGTGCGGTAGGTCGTATGGTTTGGATATATCCTAGATTAGTTGTTGATTAAAATTTTCTAGTTGATTGAATTTGGTTTGTTGAAAGGTTAGAGGGGGCTTTTATGTTTCAGATTTAAATTTTAATGTCTTTATTGTTTTGAAGTTTGTTTAGATTGAATTTTGATTGTCAATGTTGATTAATATGATTGGTTCCTTAGTGTATTTGAATTAATCATTTTTTTTTATTTAGATCATTTAATTAATGATTTATTAATTTTTTTTTATGATTTATTAAACATTTTAATATTTTGTTAATTTTAAATCATTTATTGAAATTTTAATTGATGTATTCAAGTGTTAATGTTTTATTAAAATTTTAATGATTTTATTTAATTTGTTAATGATTTATTAGATTGTTGATGACTTATTGAAGTTTGAAAATTTTATTTAGTTATTATTTGATTATCAGATGATTAACAAATTAATTAGATTCAATTTTATTTTTATGTTCAAATTTAATCTTTTAGTGGTTATGTGTGTTAATTATGATTTAGTTATTAAAGGTTATGTGATTTTCATATATTTTTATTTGGATTATCATTAGTGTATTTGAAATTCTTATTAATTGATTATTTAAATTTAATTAGACTTGATTAAGGTTGTATTAATAACATACACTAATCCTAAGGGGAATGTTAGTAAGTTTTCTATGTTCTATATTTCTTCCCTAAAGTGTGCATGCATCCTAAGTCTAAATTTTCTAAGACTCAATCCTTAATTTTTGTCCTTAAATGTCACTATTGTTGAATGGGATAAAGAGATTTTGTTATCACTAACCCTTAGGACATTACGCACGTGTACAGGGGCTCAAGGATCTAATAATAACAATAAAATAATCCTAATAAAATTAAAGTTGCTATAGGGACCTAAAAGGGAAGGGTTCGCACAAACCACACCACGGTTTCCTAGGGGCTTTCTAAGTTTTAAGAAAACTTACAACACCGGGGGCTATAACGCGGTGGTTCCGCCCGTAGCACCTCTACCCGGTTGGATAGAGGCGGCTAACGTCTTTAATCTACTTCCTCTTGTTCACTTGATTGGTACCGTTCCTCGCAGTTCATGCAAATAAGGATAAGAAAATAGGGATTAGAAGCACATTTAATGATAAACAATGAAATAATTGAAATTTACTAAAAATAAAGACGTACCTTTCTTCGAGCTTGAAGGCCGGTGCAAGCTTTCTACCTTTTTGAACTTTTCACTTTTGATAGCATACTTTACATTTTCTGAAATTTTTCTCGAGGCACAAGAAGGGAAAAGTAGTAGAAGAAGAAGAGGGGTGGGGAGAGAGAAAGAGAGGCATTATTTTTCAACCTCTACCCAAATCAACTATTCTCTAGCACCAGCACTTTTGAACACACTACTCTTTGAAACCCCACATTTCTCTCTTCACCTTTCAAAATCCACCTCCAACATTTACACTTTACTATTCAAAACTCACACACTCCAATCACTTATCACATACAAAGGATTCACTTTTTTACAATCATTCACATACTTTACTATTCACATGCACACACTCTTTACTTTTCTCCAATACTCACACACTTTTCGCAATCTATATACTTCACTAATTAAAGTTCACACACATACACCTCATTATTCACAAAACCATACGATTCTCAAGGCATCTATTTCATTTCCTTCAAGCCATTACATTTCTATAAAAAAAACACATGTTTTCCAACACTCACACATTTCAATATTCAAAATTCACATACTCTATCATTTCAAAGCATTTCACTCTCAAATACATACACTTTCCAAACAACTTTTCTTTTCAACACATTAATTTTCCAAAATACTTTACTTTTGAACACGTACACAATTCACCTTTCTCATGTAAAACCACTTGAAAGCATACACTTATCACTTCTCAATTTGCACACAAATAACACTTTCAAGACACACACACACACTTACAAGTCACTTTACTTTTCCAATTTCTCACACAAAAGCTTTTAAAACACACACAATTCAAAATCCTCACACTTTCACTTTCTCTTCCAAAATATACACACTTTTATTTTTCAAAATATACGCATTTCTCTCCTCTCCCACATAACACTCTTCTCACCTACACTTTCACCTTTAAGACATACAACATTCACTTCCCACTTCTCACACACCTACCATTTCAAATACTTATAGAAACTTCACATCACAACCTTCTAAAACACACAAAATCACTTCTCAAATATACACTCTCACTTTCCAAAGAACACACAATCACCCTTTAAAACAAACATTTCTCACCTTATAGATACACAATTTCATCTTTTCAAAACATATACTTCCACTTTTTATACACAAACTCTTCATCTCCAAAACTTCCCAAAGACACACAATTTACTTCTCCTTCCACACATACTAGTCACTACATCACCCCTTTCAAAAAGCACACTAGTCACTTCTCCTTCCTTACACACTTTGCTTTCCACATGAACATTCATTTCTTAAAATTTTCTACTTTGTCTTCAAAATTACTCTTTACCTTTCAAAACATCATAATCCACTCTCCATCTTTCTCATCTTATACCCTTCAACATACACATACATATCCACTTCAACATTCCACACACTTCACCATTTAAAGATCACACACACCACACTTTTCAAAAATCACACACTTCACTTTCCAAACCCTTATACACTTCCCTTTTTAACTTTTTCATATATTTCACCTTCCAACATTATTTACTTTGCAACACAAACAAGTTATTAATTTTTTTTTTAAATTGAATCTATGTGTGCTCTCATTCAAAACATAAAGTAGATGAACATATTCAACATGGTTACTAAATCTTACATTACACTAAGCCAAACACATATGCATACCAAGATCCAAGGCTATATATGATCACATCACTATACTTAAAACTTTCTTGAAATCAAACATGTCTCCATCAAAACCTTAACAAATTACAATGATTTTTTTTTTTATGAGTTATAGTAAAATGAGTGAATACAAAATCTGAAATTAACAATCATTTTATTCCTCTTCATCATTAGCAATAAATTCTATATTCAAGTTAGCAAATCATGTCGCATCGTATTCATTTTACTACCAATCATAGATGATTCATTATTTCTAAGCAAGGTGTCGCTTGAAGCTATCTTCAATTACTTTTCCATATGACCATACATGCTAAATATAAAAAATTGAACTTTTCGAATTTAAACAAGATTTGTCATGGATACACATAACGCTATACATTCAACAAATTGCAATCATCATTGACGATAAATAAAAAAAAAGAAGTGAAAGTAAACATCAAAGACATACCTCTTCTTTCAAGCATAGTATATACATCTCAACCACCTTCACTTTATTGATCTAAATAAATTCACGAGATATAGTCTTATTCAAAACCTTCTACAGGAATCCAGCCCAAACACTTCTGTAAGGAACTTGCTCCAAGGGAAATTTTAGTCAAGACATATTCTGGAGTAGCATATCCATAGGTGCCCATTACCCGTGTTGAGACATGGGTCTCATCACCTTGTGGCCCTACTTTTGCAAGACCAAAAACAGATAGCTTGGCTGTAAAATCAGAGTCCAATAATATATTTGAAGTCTTAAAATCCCGGTAGATGACAGGTTTTCCTGCATTGTGAAGGAAAGCAAGCCCTTTGGTAGCACCTAGTGCAATCATCATTCTTGTTGCCCACTGTAGAATTCATGGAATAGAGAATGATATTGGATATCTTGATTAGAGCTAATTACAATGTATATATAGACAAGTATGTATGAGGAGAAGGTACACGTGTAACCTCTCTAGTGGATAACAAGAAGTACAAGATGAGTTTAATTATTGCTATTCTAATATTCCCCCGCAAACTAATGGATCAGAAGTGATAGTTAGTTTGGATCTCAGCAACTTGAAGCGGGACGTCATCAGCGGTTTGGTGAGGATGTCCGCAATTTGATCAATGGTGTTGATTGGAAGAAGACGTATGTGCTTGTTATGAATGTGATCCCGAATGAAACGATGATCTATCTCTATATGCTTCGTTCTGGCATGGAACACGGGATTGTTGGCCAGTGCTATTGCCGAAGTGTTGTCGCAGTAAATGTCAATAGGATCTGGATGAGTTATGTGAAAGTCAGTTAGCACGCGCTTGAGCCAGATTGTATCAGCAGTGGCGGCCGCAAGTGCCCGATATTCTGATTCGGTGGATGAGCGTGCTACAGTTGTTTTCTTTTTAACCGCCCATGAGATAAGCGTGTCTCCTAAGAACGTGCAGTAGCCTGAGGTAGATTTCCGCTTGATTGGGTCACCCGCCCAGTCAGCATCAGAGAAGGTTCAGAGTTTAAGGTTCGATTTGGTGATCGGAAGACCAAATTCTATGGTCCCTTTGATATAGCGAAGGAACCTTTTGAGCTGAGCAGCATGAAGATTTCCTGGGTCGTGCATGTGCTGTGACAGGATGTTAACCGCATATGCAATGTCAGGTCGCGTTATAGTGAGATATTGGAGAGCTCCTATTAGTCGTCTGTAGGTGGAAGGTTCCGCAAGAGGGTTATCTGGCTGGACTTGATCTGAGATTTTTGTGCAGGAAGGATTAGCGAGTGAATTGCATTGAGATAAGTTGGCATTCTATAGAATAGATAGAGCATAGGAAGTTTGAGATAAAAAGAACTTATCTTTTGAAGATCGGATGGTGATGCCGAGGAAGTGGTTGGCTGATCCGAGATTCTTCATGGTGAATTGATCTTGGAGTTTCAGGAGAAGATCGGAAATTGCTCGGTCGTCATTGCCTGTGATGAGGATATCATCCACGTAGACTAGCAGAAATAGTTGAGTGTGATGTTGGCTGAATGTGAGTAGCGAAGGGTCTGATCTGCTGTGCGTGAAGCCAATGCTCAGCAGATGATTTGTGAACGTGGTGTACCACTGATGCGGGGCCTGTTTGAGTCCGTAGATGGCTTTCTTGAGTAAACAGACGTGATCGGGATTGGTTGAGTCCTCAAAGCCTTTGGGTTGACACATATAAACCGTTTCAGCCAAGTTTCCATGTAGGAATGTGTTTGTTACGTCTACCTGTTGTATCTTCCACCCGTGATATAAGGCGATAGTGAACAGGATACGTATAGTTGGAAGCTTTGCGACCGGGCTGAACGTCTCGTTGTAGTCGAGGCCATATTCTTGATGGTTACCTTGAGCTACCAAACACGCTTTGAAATGAGCAAGTGTGCCATCTGAATGGAATTTCTTGCGAAATGTCCACTTACAGCCTAATATTGATGCATTAGGTGGTGGTGGTACGAGAGTCCAGGTTCCCTGCTGTTGAAGAGCATGAAACTCTGCTGCCATGGCTTGACGCCATTCGAATTGTTTGCTGGCTTCCGTGTAATTGCACGGATCGGGAGAGGTGGATGCAGCCATATGTTGATGGAGTAGATTCAGACGATGAACAGGTTTGAGAGATCCAGTTTGGGTCCTGGTGACCATGGGATGGTGAGTGATTGGTGGATGGTTCAATTGTAAAGGAGCGGTGGGGGAGATGCTTGGGGAGGATGCCGGAATGGGGTCGCTGGAGTGGAGAGCGTTGTTGCGTGATGATTGATGTTGCGAAGTGTGAGTGTGAGGGTAGGACGATGGAAGAGGTTGAACTGGTTGATGTGGAGCGTGCGTCTGAGTAGTTTGGGTAGCAGATGTGGGTATAAGTAAAGATGCAGGTACGTCAGGTGTGGAGGCAATGTAACCAGGATTTGTTTGATGGAAGGGGAAAGAATTTTCTATAAACCGAACGTGCCTAGAGATAGTAATACGATTTGTTGCTTGATTCATGCATTTGTACCCTTTATGTTGATCCGAATATCCAAGAAACACACACGAACTTGATGTCGGTTGGAGTTTGGTTCTGGAAATTTTGGGAAGAAGGGGGAAGCACTCGCAGCCGAAGGTCCGAAGATGCGAGTAGTCAGGTTGGATGTTAAACATGAGCTTGAGAGGAGAACTGTTGAGAGTGTTAGGCGATGGAAGTCTATTGATGAGGTAAACGGCTGTGGATGCTGCATCAGGCCAGTATGAGTGTGGCATGCCCGCCGTATGTAGAAGGGTTCTGGTAGTGTCCATAATGTGTCGATGCTTGCGTTCGGCAACGCCATTTTGTTCTGGCGTGTAAGGACAGGACAGCTGATGATGTATGCCTTTTGATTGAAGAAATGTTTTGAGGTTGTGATTGACATACTCAGTGCCACCATCAGTGCGCATTGCTTTGATCTGATGATTTGTCTGTTTTTCAATAAGCGTAATAAAGTTAATAAGCATTTGTGTAACATCAGATTTAAGAGAGATCGGAAACAGCCACGTGAAACGAGAGTAGTCATCAACGATTATAAGGTAATATCGGAAGCCCTGATGCGAGGTAACCGGTGAAGGTCCCCAGACATCAGAGTGTAAGAGCGCTAACGGAGTACAAGTGCGATGAGTAGATTTCTCAAATGGTAATTTGTGACTTTTAAAAGTCATACGTGAGCTACATTTAATAGTGCTATGCGGTATATTCAACAAAGAATTAGTAGAAGATATATTTTGTAAGACATGTTGATTGGGGTGACCCAATCGGTTGTGCCAATTGATTGCCGGTATGCTTGATGCTTTGAGCGCTTGACAAGAGGCCGGTTGCTGCTCGACGGAGATCGGATATAAGCCATGTTTACATGGACCGCGAAGCAGAGTTTTCTGAGTGCGCAGATCCTTAAAAATAAACCCATTAGGATCAAATGTAATGGAAATTTGATTATCAGCTACTAAGTTTGAAATGGAGATGAGATTGTGAGAAATTGACGGTATATGAAGGAGTTGAGATAGAGATAACTTACGATCCGGGGTGGGAAGGAGACCCGTGCCCGAATGAGCTATGGGTAAAGACCTTCCGTCCCCTACCATGATTTGCTCAGAGCCAGTGTAGGTCGACGGGTGATCAAGATTCTCCACGCCATTCGTCATGTGGGACGAGGCCCCGGAATCAAGATACCAATCGGTAGGGGAGGATTCTGTGGTGGTGAGAAGAGCTGTGCTGTTGCCAGATGGAGCCGTTGGGGGAGTGTAGTTGGCGTTGTGACGATGCCAGCAGATGTCCGCGGTATGCCCACGTTTGGTGCAGATTTGACAGATAACCGATGATTTTGATCCCGGTTTAGTTGATTGTGGTGAATATTGGGAAGTTCGGCCTCTTCCTCTGCGTCCGCGACCTCTAGTTGCGTAGAGTGCGGTGTGCGAGTCTGCTGCGATGTGAAGACGTTGGAGATCAGTTTGAATATGAATTTCTTCGCTAATGAGAAGGGCATAGAAATTGTCGAGTGTGAGCGTCGACTGCATTGTTCGGATGGTTGTTTTGAATGACTGATAAGCAGGAGGAAGTCCATTCAAGATATAGAGGATGATGTCCTCAGTGTCAATCTTTGATCCGGCGGACGCAATGTTGTCTACGAGTTGTTTGATTTCCATCAGATACGTTTGCATCGATTGATTCTTCAGGGACACGTGATGTAGCTCATTTTTGAGCTGGATCACTTTGGATCGATTGGAGGCTTGGAACCGGTTTTGAAGTGCCTGCCAGATTTCACGGGTGGAGTCAAGATCCATCACGTAGGGAAGGATCGGAGCTGAGATGGTCGAGCAAAGCGCCGCGGCGAGGTTCTGATCGGTGATCGTCCAGGTTTGATCATCAAGATCGTGATCGGTGTGGGCATGAGGGGAATCAGTTAGAGATGAGAGTGATGTGGGAGGAGGTTCAAGAAATTTTTCAAACCCGTTGGCCTTGAGTAGTTTGAAGATTTGATTTCGCCAAATCGGATAGTTTTCCGTGGAGAGCGGATGAGGAACAAGGGTTTTGAGGTTGGACATGATGAACTTGAGAGAAGAATAGGGCAGAGGTCGGTTGAGAGATCCGCCTAGAGCATCCATCGTCTGCGAAGAAGCTGACGCCGACGATGCCATGGGTCGGTCCTCAGGATATGACCGCTACGGATACCATGTAGAATTCATGGAATAGAGAATGATATTGGATATCTTGATTAGAGCTGATTACAATGTATATATAGACAAGTATGTATGAGGAGAAGGTACACGTGTAACCTCTCTAGTGGATAACAAGAAGTACAAGATGAGTTTAATTATTGTTATTCTAATACCCACGATGATGAAGCAGTTGTCTTTCGAAAAAGGTGATTCACATGCTCTTGCAACTCTAGATCAAGAGGGCTGGCGGCTAGGGAAAGCGGCGGCGAGGCTTCGGCTAGGGCAAAGGAGGCGAGAGAGAGGAGAGGCCGGCCTTGGGGGCTTGGGCTTCGGTTCTGCAAATTGGGAGGCGACGAAGCGAAGGGGAGAGGAGAACGGGCTTCTCACGCGAGCAAGAGAGGAGATAGAGGGGCGGGCTGGCGCTTCTTGCGAACTGCTAGGGAGATGGGGCCTGGGGCGGTTCTTGCCAAAAATAGAGGAGAAGGCTACGTGGGGCTAGTTTGAACCGGTCCAACTCTTCCTTTTTCATTTGGCTTGAAATAATGTTAAGTCAAACCACTTCTTTGAACTGGTTTTAATTTTAATTTGATCTAACCGATTAATTTTTAAAAAGAATGATATATCTTAGCTTTTTTTTTAACAGGATTGAAATGTTAATTTTAATTAAAGAGATGAATTAATTTAATGAATTTATTTAAATTTGAATTTATGATAATTTGATTTGATTAATTTTAACTCAATTAATCGTTATTTAATTTTAGAGGATTTGAGACGAGTCTATTTGGGTAAAATTGAAGCCGTCGTTTGTTAAAACAAATTTGCACCGAGTCAATTTGATTTGATTAGTGATGATTTAGGTCGAGTCAGGAGGTTGAGTCAATGCTACGGCGTCAGGTGTCCACCTAAGGGAGGTCCTGTAGGTGATGTCTACACTAGGCTATGAAGACCTAGAAGCTAGATATGGATTATGGGGAAACTGACCTCGAATAATAAGGTCAACAGGCACTATAGGGACCAAAGGGACTTCTAATGGCGTTGGATGAATAGCTAGAGTTGACTTTGGAATTCTCGGGACTGAATTTAGCTTTCTTCTCTATTTGCCCACTATATGTACTGTAGGTTGCTACTATTATGGTTTAGATTGTTATGTCTTTGCAAGCTGACTCTACATTTTCTCAACCTTCAATAGCATTTCTTCAACTTTCTTTTCTAGGCTCTTGATATGTTCGTCCTTATCCCTTAGCCTAACTGATACATCTGCATTGGGATCAACCACTGCTGAATCATCCTCTATACCTAGCTAAGGTCTACTGGGCTCAGCATCTTTAGTTGATGCTCTTATTTTTACCATTTAAATACTGCCAATAATACTATATTCCTCATCCATCAGAAGGTCATCTAGGTCTTTGTTGAAGGCTTCTATGGCTTTTTTTCTTTTTAAGGATATCCCAAATTTCCTGAACCACCTCATCTACCGAGCCTCCCTCCATGGACTCGGGGTTAATGGGCAAGTATCCAATATAATCTATCATGTTTTCAAATTCTTCATCACCAAGCTTAGATAAAATATCCAGTAACTTAAGGTCTTCTATAGGGTTATGGGATTCTTTCATTATCTGATCAGTCACTTTGCTATCTTTATTAGCCACTATCCCTTCCCCTTTGATTGTCATGGGGTCGATAGTCATAAGGGTGGCTAAGGAGTGTCGAAGGTTCCTTAGGAGTAAAGCCTCCTAAATCTAGTGGGGTGGAGCCCTCACATCCCTAAATGGGGAGCCTAGGGATCTCTACAGGTGGTTGGTGGTTTTCTTTCATGCTGACATTTTTATGAATATCTTCCTTTTGGGGTGAGTTGGTCCTCTTTCCCTTCACTTCTATCAGCTTCTTTTCTTTTCCTCCTTCCCGAGGCTTGACTACAATTAAGGCCAACTTTGGGGGTTTCATAGGGTGGACCGATGGCCTACTATTGTGATGGTGGTCCTTCCCCCATCCAACGAGGATAATCTCCTCCATCTTGGTAAAGGGGAGGTGAGGCACCCAATGATAGTCATCCACTAATATAGATGTAACTGTTTATCTTACATACTTTTTTATTCTTCCTAATTGACTGAGGTATTAAAATTCTTACTTTAGCTTTCTCTTCCTTCATAATTTTCTTCTTGAATTTATGAGAGATCATCCCCTTCAAATGTCTCATGTATTCTTCTTTAGTCTCACCTTCCTAGGTAGCACAGGTGTAGATGATGTTCCTTAACATCCTTTTCCTTTATAATTACTTCTCCTTGGGAGTTTTCTTGACAAAATTATCCACCTAGCATGGTGTAGAGCAGGCTATCCTTTTAACTCTCTCCTCCCTTGCAATAGTAGTAAGGGGGTGGAAATGACTTCTTTTTAAAAGGGGAGAGGAGGAAGGAATAGGCAACTCCTCAGCAGCCTCTGACTCTACTTCAGCCAAGGTTTTCAATTTAGCCATCTTCCTTGCCTTAGTAATTATCTTCCTAACTCTTTGCTGGTAATTCTTTTTTTTTATTCTTACATGTGAAGGGGATGCTAGAAATCCCCCCAACCTTATACACAAATAGTGCTTGAGTGATGACTATAAATTTCTAGTTCTTACCCTCCGTAGTAGAGGATGTAGTGGGTACGAGGGTGATAATGACCTTTGTCTCAGGAGTGTGGGAGTAAATCCCTGACCCAACAGCAATCTCGATTAAGGGGGCATCCTTTCATTTTCAACATATAATTCTATAACTTTACCCCCATTCACTATTAACTTAAGGGTCTGGAACCCCATCCCAGACTGAATCAAGTTGTTATAGATTAACTCTTCGACGTACATGTCAAGGTTAAGGGAGAAGATCAACTTGGCAGCCATTTGAATGTGTTTGACTTTCTAAAATTAAGAGAAAGTGGTTTGAATTAGTTGATTTTGAAATGAGATTTGAAAATCACAAATAATTTTGACTCTTATCATATTTATTAAGTTAAATGAAGTATAACCTAACATATGGTGGTAAGATACAAAAATCATTTGTGATTTAATGAGATTTAGATTTTCATTGAATGTGTTAGGCTACAAGGAGATGTTGTGGTATGACACATAATAATGATATCGAAGATTTATCTTATTCATTTTTTGAAAGGGATTTTAAATTTAATGAATTTTCTTCAAATCTTAAAAGTCAACATGTTGAGTTTTCATCAATCATGAAGGTTCACAAAATTGACATGAAATCCCAAGAGTTGGGCTTGACTCTCTCATTCCACTAATTAACTTAGGGTAAGATTTCATTGCCTAAATTTTCTTATAGGTTTCCCACTCACCTCTCTCGATATTTTTCTTTTCTTTCTGAAGTTGAACACACTCACCAAGGAAGAAATGGGAAGAGGGACCAACAGATGGAGGGTAGTCAAAACTATCAATGTAATGAAATTTCTACCATTATTAAAGATAGAGAGAGAGATTGTCCCAACCGGAATCGCTAGAAAATGTTATTTCATGTTTTTGTTGAAAAGTGCAAAGCAATTTTTTAGTATATCTTCTTGGGAAAATTTGAATGTTGACTTTGAATTTTAATTCTAAAATCGAACATACCAATAGAAATGACATACCACCTCAAGAGGTGGAGATAAGATTTCCTAATGGGTACATATTTATAATTATAAATTTTATCTTGAATATGATAGTCAAATTTAAGAAGGAACTACATATGACTCTAAAGGGTCAAAATGATGTTCGATTAAATATTTAGCTATGAAAATCTAGATATGTTATCAATAATTTTATAATCAAGGTCATAATAAAAAGATATATCTTCCCTAGGGAAGAAAACATCATTCCTTATTAATTATTTGAATATGATGATAACGATCATCTTTAATTTTTTAATTTTTCTAAAGACGGTATTTCTTCAATTTTTCTGGATTCTTAAATCACCTACGGAGGCAAGCCTTCGTAGTTGATTATATCAAAAAAAGTTTTGAGTTTTCTATAAATACTCTCGATTAAAATAATAATAAAAATTTTATTTAAAGTTTTCTAGGAGTGATATCAAAGGAACAAAGTTAGAATCTCCAATTGGGATTGGATCAAATTTGAATAGTTATTTTTGGAGGCCAATGAAGGAGGAGCATGAGGCACTTTGAGATTCTGAAATAATTCAAAAATGCCCCCATTCTATCCTATGTGTTGGGCTTTAAATTTTAGATCATAAATAATTTTCATTTAAGTTATCATTTTATTAGAATATTGGGATTATATTCCTAATGTTGGAGACTCATGACTTTAGCTCCTCCCCAGATCCTAAGTCTAATTTGAGTACTGAACCATAGTGGCCCAAACCTAACTAAATGCATGAAAATCTGGGCTTATGTCAGCCTAAATTAGAGTGCTAGCTAAACTACCTAGGAATTTTAAATCTATGTATCTGATCTTTATGAAAGATGGGTAGGCTTATATTTAAGTTTTTGAGAAATTAGGGTTGACGTCTACAAAATTTCCTAATTTTCCCCTTTACTTATGTGGGGTAATTATACTCAAATGCAATTAAAATTTTATTAGTTTAATTAGTCTCTAATATAATGCATACTGATTGACCTTGTATGATTAAAAGACATGAAGCAGTTTAACAATTTTGACTTAGAAAAAATACTTTTTCCTACAAATTGCACAACATCCCATAGATAAAGTTGCACCCTATTAGGCTAAATGGTCTACCATAACTCATAGGCAGGGAGGTGCCTAATAAAGAAGATAGGGTAAATATGCATGCATGGGACCCTCAATGTGCCCGAGCTTGCTTCTTAGATTCACTTACCTTTTTGTATTAGTTTAATTCTTTTATTTAGTTGTGAGTAGAAAAATATTGTCCTTAGAGAGCCTAATCACATCTAGTCTAAAAAAAATTGACATGTAGAGCAAGAAACCTATGAAGATTTAAAGAACTCCTAAAGCATGAAAATAAATAGCCAATCATAAAACATCATCAAAATATATCAAATGAATGTAATAAAGGCCATGTGGAAAATACCACATAATTAAAACCTATGGTCTATATAAATTAAAAGTGGTTGTGTACCACTAATAATAACCCAGATTCTAGTCCTATAGAATGATGCAAGCATTAGAGTGGGATATTTTTCCTTCTTCGTTCTTTCAACTTCTTCCTTTATACTTCTTAGATCAATCGGGTTCGGATATCCAAACAAAAAGAACTCCTCCTCGTATGGGTGTTTCTTTTCTCTTTGGATTTTAAACTTACCCAAATTTAGATCTTCAAATGGAAGGAACTCTTCCCCATAGGGGGGATATTCTCTTCCCCTTTGAAGTCCAAATTAGGTACCAAATACACCACACTAAGTTACTTTCACAACTTAGTAATTTAAAAAACATATATAAAAATTTAAAAATCTCAAGAAAACCTACATGTTATCCTAACAGTTATTATTAAAATCATCAAAATCACCCCAAGAAGTTATATAATTTCATTTGCTCGTATTTGAGCCAATTATAATCACTTATCCATGCTCTTTTATTTCCAAGGGACTTAGCACATTTAGCACCTACAGAAAATTCATTAGTAAAATTTTAATTTTGCCCCCTTTTAGTAGCCCTGCATGAGTATGGCCACATGCAAAAAACTTTATTAGCATCCAGATCATTTCTAACCTAGGACAAATCTAGTACCATCACATTAATTCATAAAAAATAATAAAGTGATCACATCACAAGGCATCATAAAAGGCATCAATCACAGCAACCAGCATGCAAGAAAAATCGTGTAAAATCCATGAGAAATATGTCACATAAACAACAAAAAGGAAAGAACACTGGGCTAACCTAAAACTGGGATTGGTTGTCCTAATAAACCATCTAAAGTGTTTGTTTTAGGCGATATGGCTTGGATATATCCCAAGCAAGGTTGTTGTTAAAGTTTTTTGGTGTTTTCTTTGATTTGTTATAGGCTGAAGGGGTTTTGACATTCATCTTGTATTAAATTTTATTTGTTAAGTGATTACTACCTTTGTTTACACTAGGGCCATAAGATTTATTTCACCCTCCTTGGGGCAAATTAATAGCCCTATAGGTCTGTGTTACCCAATAGTAAATACTATTATTTAATTAATTTTTTTAGTTTAAAATAAGGGTTAAATTTTTTAAATTAATTAGTTGATTATTTGATTCATTAGATTGATTATTTTTATTTATCATCAACAGGTTCGTGGCATTGTCACAACGAAAATAAGAACTAATGCCTCCTCAGGACACGTATCCCCGTTGTTTGACATAGTCCATCCTTAAAATATGGTTAATGATAGTTATATTTAAGCTTTAATTTTGTTTAACTAACAAATAATTAGTAAATTTTATGGTTTTGTACTCCATTAAATTCATTGGTGGCATTATCATAATGTGTAGGAGAACTAAGGTCTCCTTAGGACATGTAGCCCCATAGCTCGAGGTTGTCCATTTTAAAACTTTATCAATGGAGTGTTTATTTTATATTTTGGGGCTGACTATCTAATTATATTGATTTAGTTGATGGTTCACTAGAATTTTTGTCATTTGTTTAATTTTTTGGATTTTATGAATTATTTCAGTTTATTAAACAATGGGACCAATTTCTTACTTTTAAATTTAGATTAAGTTCTTAAGTTTTATTATTTTTTATAAATGTTAGACCCTGAGATGAGTAAAATGACACTAAGTTTGCTAGATTTGTATTTTTCTATAATTAGTTATGAATTTTTAAAATTTGAACATTTAATTGAATTATTTAATTACTTAATTATGGAGGTTTTATTTTTTTTTGCACCAAACTTACTCCAAACTCCTTAAAATTACTCCCAAAGGTTCAGGATGACCTGTAGGAGTATTTTCAAGAGTTTGAAATTTATTTAGCATTTTTAATATTGTTAATTATTTATTTTAATTAATTATTAAATTTATTTAGTTATTAAATTAAGATAAATTTGGAAGTCCTTTGAAAAGGCTTTTAAGTTTCATGGATAGAAGATTGAATTATGATAATTTGAGATATTATTTATAATTTTTTAATTTAATTTAGGTTTATTGCATTTTTTAGAAGGTTTAGTCCCCTTAAAAGGGATGATTTTTTAATTGGCTAATTTTCTAACCTAATGAACTCCAAATTCAGTGAAATTAAACCAAAGGTTTATAATATCACTAAATTTAATGTTCATAGTTTCACCCCTATTGGGTGTGTTCGGAATTTTCTAAAATTTTTCAAAGTTTTCTTGATATAGTCCTTAATTATTTTTTTCTAGGTGTCCCTAATGTTCAAATGGATCTAAATTTGGGTTCATCTAATCTTGACACACATTCAATCACACCACAGAAAAATTGCCAACCAAATCCTACAAATTTGGGGAGTTATAAATTTTCAAAGTTTTGGGTCCAAAATAGACCCATCACTTTGAAAATTCACATCACAGCAATCCTAAGAGCATCTAGACCTATAAAAAATGCAGGAAATGCCTAAGATGCTCAAAAATATTTTACCAAAAATTGGATCCAATTTGACCACTAAATCATGAGAAAATTGTTAAAATTGAAATTTAAATAATCACAAAATCTCACAATTCATCAATCAAAATTTATTAAAATTATTTTTAAAATAAACTAGGTCTCAAGACCTTATTAATACATCAAAATCATCAAATTTGATGAAAAAATGGATTTACTATGAATTTTGGATGTTTTGGGCATTAAAATTAATCTTTTAAATCAATTTTAATCAAAAAAATGGTGGGGGCAATGATTTTGTCATGGCCACTATTGTTTGACAATTGGCAAGATACGCGTCGAGTGCTTAGTGCTTATTTAACCACATCAGCAAGATGTATCCACCGTCGGATCAACAACGTGGGTGAAGAACAGCTTGGATTGTGCCGTGTGCTAATTGGGTTTGATCTATAACTCTGATTGAGCCTAAGCTGACTCACTTTAAAATTAATTAGATTTTTTAATTGCACATAACTTTCAAAATACTCAACTAAATTCTACAAAATTTGAAACATAAGCTCATAACAACATATATTTTCATTTCTTGGAGTTTGGAGGCTAGGAGTAGTAAGGATTTAGTTCAAGTGAAGTGTATTAAGGATGAAGATCAAAAGTAATTTTCTTAGAAGACGATATTCAGCAAAGGTGGAAGAGATATTTGGTTAAACGTTTTTATGAAGATTGTGAGAATAAGATTGACTTTAGTGACCTTAGCACCCTGTTGACCTCATTTTTGTATGAGGTCAGTAGGACCAATCCAGACCTTAGGATCTTTCCAATCCTTAGGATTAATCTTGACCCTAGGATCAATCTGATCTTAGATCAATCCATACTTTAAATATTAATCTAGACTCAAATTAATTTTAAACTCAATTCAATCAAACTCCAGGCTAATTTAAAACCTAGGATTCTTTCTAGACTTCAGATCCTATGATCTACTCTAGACATTAGGATTCCTTTAAATTTTGCATCTTAGATCTATTTAGATCTTAAGATCAATCCAAGCTCTAAATCCTAGGATTCTTCGATTTTAGGATTTTCCTAGATTTTTAACCCTAAGATCTACCCTGACTTTAGATCAATTTAGGTCTTAGGATTTTCCTAGACCTTAGATCTATCCAAACCCTAGGATCTACTCTAGATCCTAGGATTTTGCTATACTCTAGATCATATGATCTTCCTAGACCCTAGGATTCCTTCAGATCCATTTAGATCTTAGGAATTATCTAGACCCTAGGATTTTTCTAGAATTCAGACTTTAAGGATCTACTCTAAATCCTAAGATGTCTCTAGATCCTAAGATTCCTCTAGATAATAGGATTTCTAGATCTTAGGGTTATTCTAGACCCCAGATCCTAGGACTTCTAGATTCTAGGATCTTCCCAAACTCCAGTCCCTAGGATCTATTCCAGACCCTAGGATTCCTTTAAGCTGATCTGGACCCCAGGACCTACTCTAAACCCTAGGATTTTTCTAGATCAATCCAAGCTTCAATTAAATCTAGATTTAATTCAAACCCTATCATTCAAATTCAAATTCAAATTCAAATCCAGATTTCCAGACTCAATTCCAAGGCTAAAGGTATAAGTCCTAAAAGTCTTTTCTAGTGAATCTTTGAGCATTTCAAAACCCTATTAAATGACCTCTGATTCAAATTCTATCACTTTCATACTGATGTAACATGTCTCTAGAGACAACCCTCCAAATTTGAGCTTATTCTGAGGTCTCTAACCCCAGAAACTGAATTGAAATCTGAAGGCTGTAAAACCTTCAAATATTTACAGTCTATGCCACTGGACCTGCCACCCAATAGATTTTGATCCTGGAGCTTTCTCCAAAGCTTCAAATCATTTCCAGACCCTTGATTATGACTCATTGAGCAATAAACTGCATTTTGTTGGATTCAATTTGACCCCCAGTTGACCAAGGGTCAAAATGACCAAAATACCCCTTAAGGGTTCAAATGCATTTTTCAAACCATATGACCTCCAAATTGCATGGAACCACTTCCAACAATTTTCAAATATCAAACCAAACCCATTGAAGCCCAAATCCAGCCAAATTTGACTCATTCAGCTCAAAATCAATTCAACCATTCAATTTAAGCCTTTTAAGGGCTTCAAACTCTCAATCTCACATCAATAACTAATTCAAGCATATCTAAACAAATTTGAAGTCAAATCACTATGGGTCTTCATTTGGTCGAACCCATTCAACATATGATCCTTTCATGATAGGAGATCATTTCAAGCCATTTGAACCTTATCAAATCTCCAAAACTTCATTAAGTTTTCAAAACCAATTTACCTCATGATTTGGACCTATTTAAACCATTGGGTTAGGCAAACCCAAGTGGCATTGACCAAGTCAAACCTTTAATATTTGGTCAAACTCCCTCTCATGCATATGTATGCATTCAAAGCTCAATACTTTTGCCTTAAGCTCTTTCCAAATTAACTTAAAGGCTTCCTCCATGCCACCTAGGTAATCAAGTTGACTGTTGACTAGTCAAACTAGTCAACAAGCCTCTTGATATGGTCAAATAACTTGGTTTAAGCCTATTCCCTTTACTCCAACTTATTCCAGCTGTCTAGAAGCACTCTAGAACATTCCTAGCATCCCTCCCATCCATTAAATTGAAATCAAATGGCTTGGATTACTCTCCCATGCCCAAGTGGGGACCAAGAGGCCTTTCCACCTCATGTGTCCTCTAGTCCTTTTATTCCCTTGCTCTATAACTGTCTAGGGACACCTGGCAGCCATCTAGGAATTCCCACACTCAATCTCAACCCTCCATTTGACTTGGAGAGAATTCAATAGGGCAAAAGGGCTCTTGGAGCTCTCATTCTCACCTATCCATTCTCTCTCCAGGTTCAAGCCATTCCGGCTGAGCTCTTTGCTCATTCAAGTCTTCAAGGATATTCCCCATATTTCCCAAGTCAAATCCAACCGTTAAAAGTCACTGGCGATGAGCTTTCCGGCGAGTTAAAGGCAAAACGTCATTAGCTCAACTGGTCTTCTACAAATTTAAGCATGGACAGTCAACAAGCTCAGAGATTCAAAAAAATTTCAAATCCATCGATTAGATCTTCTTAAAACTCAAACCCTAGTCTAAACACCTTAGGCTAATTAGCTTTTGGTTAAGTACTTTTCAAGCTGCTAAAACAACTCCACATTAATTCTATTCAGTATCTTAATCTGTGTTTAAAATTTCAATTAAAATGATGGCCTAATCTTTGAGAACGAATCAATTTTCCATTTAAGGGTTCGGTTTACCCAGATTATGAACTGCCTGCGATCGTAAGCGTTGATTTGATGATCAACGGTTACGATCCGGCCTCAGGCGGTCAATCCAAACTGTGTAACGCGTTTTGTTATTCAGATCATCGTCCAGCTCAATCTGAGCTCTTGATTTCAAAACACGGGCCATCCAACGGTCAGCATTTTTTGCTGACATGGTTAAGTGATACCGCGGCCCGCGGTATCAATTAATCAATGATTGATGGTGGCGCAATCATTGCGCCGCCAAACAATCATTAGCCGCAGTTTGGGAGAACCAATCGCCTGCTGCCACGTAGTCTCCCACCGTCAGTTTAAGTATTAATTAATCTGAATTTTTTTTAATCCTTTTTTTAATCATAAGACTTCTAAAATTAATTAAAAATTCAAATAAATTCAAAAAATTAAGTATAATATATCGAATTGTTCAGATTTTAAAGCCCTTTAATTAAAAATTAAAATTAATTTAAATATACTTTAAACTATTTTAAATATTTAAATATTAGCCATTTTAAATAATATTTAATGATATTAAATCTAAATATTCTCAAATTTTAAGGAATTCATTAAAAAAACTCTCTCTGATTTTTTTTAGATTGTATTAAAATTATTTTAAAATAAATTTAATATTATCTCTAATATATATATATATATATATATATATATATATATGTTTAATTAATGTTTAATTGAAATTAAACCTAAATAATTAAAAAAGAAAATCATAAGATCTCTCAAATCTTTAAGAATTATTTTAACAGTATTTTTAATCATTTTACTTTAAAACTTATATATTAAATATATATGTAGATATCTATATATCTATATATATTTTGAAATATATTTTAAAATTATATTCATTTAAATTTTTAATACTTTGAGAGATCTCTTAAATTTTTAAACATTGATTGAGCGTAATTGAATAGCATTAATGTGGAGTGGTGATTATTCAATAAGTAATTACTTAAATTAATTATTCATTGAATAATTTGTTAAATTAATTAAATCATTTTAATCATTGCATGTGTAAGTGCACACACCACCTAGCTTTAGGGTTCTCATAGATTTAGGGAATGATTGTGTTTGTATGCATTTATATGTGTATATCAAGGGTTAGTCAAAACATTGATTTGAACCCAATTAACCTAGTGACATCATTAAGGACAAAAATATTAAGGACCTAAGCTTAGAAAACTTAGAGAAATTATAGAAAATAGGATTCACATCCTATTGACTTGAAACTTTGAACACTTGAACTTAGAGACACTCTCAGCCTTAGGAAAATTTTTCACTGGATTTTGAAGTCATTAAGCCCCTTAGTTAATTTAATCAAAATCAAACCTTAATTAAGCCATTAAAACTTCCAGAAAATATAATAAATCAAATTTAAATCCAAAAATTACGTATAATACCTCAAACTGACCAAAATTAAACCCTTAATCAATAAACAATAAAAGCCCCTTGACTAAACTTCAAAATTAAGCTTAATTTAATTTTAATTGAAATTCAATATTTAATTAATTTAATTAATTAAAAAATTTAAAATTTCCAAAAATCTTTCAAATACTTGGAAATCACTCCTTAGGACATTCCTGACCTTTGGAGTTGATTTCAAGGAGTTTGGAGGTCATTGGATTCAAATTATAAAAAGGGCCTTAATTAAACTAATTTTGAAAATTCAATAAATACTCAAAACTTCAAAAATTCATAACTAATTCAAATGAACTCCAAATTGAGCAAACTCAAAGGCATACAACTCATCTTAAGGTCTAATATTTATCAAAAATGTTAAGTTTCTAGAAATCAATCAAATTTGAAAAAGTCAACTTTTGGGCAAACTTAGTTCAAATTCAAGTCAAAACCTCAAACCTTCATAATAAAATCTAGAAAAATTTAATTTTAGTGTACTTAATGTCTAACTGATCGTATTAAGGTCTAGTATTTTAATAAAATATTAACATTCTAGAAAACACTTTAAATCAAAAAGTCAACTTTTGACCCTTGAATTAAATGATTAAAATAATCCAAAAAATGTTAAAATTCAATAAATCATTAAAAATTCCAGAAAATCTTAAATCAACAATAAAACTAGTAACCAACCAACCTTAATTAAAAATTAATCAACCTTTAAACCTTAATTAAATTTAAATCATTTAATCATATCGGGTACCACTAGGTAACTCAGGCCTACGAGACTATTAAATTAGCCCCAAAGAAGGTGAAATAAACTTCACGGCCTCGGTGTGAAACAAAGATGGTATCCAACAAATAACTAAAATCAATTTTAAAAATAAATTTTAAATCATTAAGGTTTGAACTTTAATTAAAAATCTTCCTTAAGCCTTTCAACCAACCAGAACCTCAAGCAACTTCAATCAAATAATCCTATTTAGGACATATCAAAGCCACACAGCCTACCTAACACACTTTAGATGGTTTGCTGGGACAACCAACTCTAGTCTTAGGCTAGGCCGGTGTTTACTTTTCTGCTGTGTGCCGGGTTTTCGAGCTTTTACTGCATGCTATTTGTTAGTAGTAGAATTGATATATTTGTTTATTTAATTTTAACATTCTGTGATGTGATTGATTGTACGTTAGATCTACCCCTAGGTTAAGAATGATTTGTACTAATTCAATCTTATACAGGTGGCCATGCTCATACAGGGCATAAATTAAAGGGGGTAAAATCATAATTATTAAATTACACAGGTGCTCCAGAAATTTGCTTAAGTCCCCCTTTAAAATTAAAAGAGCATGGCCAAGTATGGCTGTGATTGAGCATTTAAATTTTAATATATTAACTACTTGGGATGTAAATATAACTGTTGATTATTAGGATAACCCTACATGTGGTTGAGTCTAGATTTTAATTTTGATTAATGTAATTTGATATTTGAATCGAGTTGTAATGTGTCAAGTACTTTGAGAATGGGATGCTTAAGCATCCAATTTGGAATCCAAAAAGGAAGAGACATCCCTTAGGGGAGAGTCTCTTTCCATTTGGAGATCCAAATTTGGATGATTTCAAATATCCAAAGAGAAAAGATAACCCCCTTTCAAGGGAGAGTTTCTTTTCATTTGGATATCCGGACCTGACGATCCAAGGAGTTACAAGAAGACGAGGAAGTGAAGAACGAGAAGACCCATTCTCAAAAGTCACTTGAGTCTTAGGAGTAGAATCCGGGTTGTAGTTAGTGGTACCCAGCCACTTTACCTTTCCTGCAGACCCTGGGTTGTATTATTAAAAGGCACTTGCCTATGGACTTTTAATCTGAGTTTTAATTTAATTGATTTAATTAAATGTTGATTGTTTGATATTGATTGTGATTAAGGACCCATATACTTTTAGTAGTTTATTTGGCGATCTTGCATGTCGTATTTGTTTTAGCCTGGAATCCGATCAGAGGTTCGTGAGGGTATGATCATGAACTATTTCTACTTTAACTAAAATTTAAAAACTTTAGGCTCAGATAGAAACTCTAACGATTTTAAGAAGTAAGCCTAGACTCGCCTGGAGTTTTTCATGTATATATATTGAAACTTCTCTTCCGTGTTAGGCACCTCCCCGCCTACGGGTTTTGGCCGACCACCTGACCTATTAGGGTACAGTTCTGTCCAAGGGGATATTATGCAATCTCTAGGATAAAACTTATTTTTTAAGCCTGATTTTAAAACTGCTTCATATTAATTTAAGCATTTAATCGAGTCAACTAGCATGCATTGCATTAGTAACAAATTAAAAATGAGTATAATTCTTAATTGCATTTTATTTAGACATCTCACCCAACATGTGTTAAGGGGTTAATTAGGAATCTGCTTTAGATGTCAGCCCCGCTCTCCTTAAACTAATCTTAAATAATGTCCTTAACTACTCTTTCATAAAGACCGGCCACATGGTTTTAAAGCGCTTAAGTGGTTTAGCTGGCTCCCCAATTCAGGCCGGGGTAAGTCCAGATTTGCATTGCATTAGATAGGATCCGGGTCACTGATTTTCAGTACCCATTTTAGACTTAGGATCTGAGGCAAAGTTTCAATCTTAAGGTCTCAACTTTCAGGAATCTAATTCCCACTTTCTAATAAAATTAACCACTTAAACATTAAATCTTTTTTCAATCAAATTCAAGCCCAACACTTAGGATAGGTTGGGGTATTTTTGAAGTGATTCAGAATCTTAAAACACCTCCTACTCTTCTTCCTTTGACTCCAGAAATAAGTGTTCATTTTTGAACCAATCCCTGTTGAATTTCCAATCCCTGAACCTTCTTTGATATCAAGCTTTGAATTCTAAATAAAATTCGTATCGCTATTTTAATCGAGAGTATTCGTAGGAAAATTTCTATTTTCCTATGATGTAATTAACTATGAGGGCTTGCGCTCGTAGGAGATTTAGAAACCCAGACCAGATTTTTAAAAATTAAATTTTCAAAACTTTTAATTAATTACCTTTGGAAAATCTAACAAAAAATGGCGATCATTATTTCCATGTTCAAATAATTAACCATAAGTGATATTTTCTTCCTTTGGGATGATATATCATTTGTTGATATAATTTTGAATATGAAATCAACGATACTCTATCTAGATTATCGTAGCCAGATATCTGATTGAACTTCATTTTTGATCCTTTGGGATCATATGTAGTTCCCTCCTAAATCAAGCTACGATATTTAGGATCGTATTTGAAATTCTAAATTTGAATCCATTAGGAGATTTTATCTCTACCTTTTGAGATAGTACATTATCACTAATGGATGTTCAATTTCAGAATTCAAATTTAAAAATCAATTTTGAATTATTCCTAAAGATAATTAATCTTTTTCAAAAATATATTTTTCAACCACATCACACCCTAAATGAAAATAATTTTTTTTATCAGTTTATTAGTAAAATCGAAGTTAGAGATGCTTTAAATAAATTGAAGTGTGAAAAAGCTATTAAACCTGATGATATTCCAATAAAGGTGTGGAAATGCTTAATAGATGAAGGAATTTCTTATCTCACTAAACTTTTTAATACTATTTTGAAGACTAAAGAGATATCAGATGAGTGGAGAATGAGTGTGTTGATTAATATTTTTAAGAATAAAGGTGATGCATAAGATTGTGTGAATTATAGAGGAATTAAGTTAATGTGTCACACTTTAAAACTATGGGAGCATGATATGGATTGTAGGTTATGGCGTGATACTGATGTTTCTCAAAAACAATTTGGATTCATGTTGGGTAGGTCTACTATGGAAGCCATATATTTATTAAGAGGTTTGATGGAGAAATATAGAGAGAATAAAGAGGATCTACAAATGATATTTGTTGATTTAGAGAAAGGATATGATAAAGTTCCAAGAGAAGTGCTATAGAGAGTTCTTGAAAAGAAAGGAATTAATAATGCTTTTATTCAAATCATTACAGATATGTATGCATGAGTTATTACTTGTGTACAAACACAAGATGGTTTGACCAAGTATTTTCCTATTTTGGTTGGACTACATCAAGGTTCATTCTTAAGCCTATATTTTTTTTACTTTAATCATGGATGTTCTTACTAGACATTTACAGGAGGATGTACCTTGGTGTATTCTTTTTGCTGATGATATTCTTCTTATTGATAAGATTAGAGAGGGAATTGAAGGTAAACATGAATTATGGAGGTCAACCTTAGAGTCAAAAGGTTTTCACTTGAGTAGATCTAAAACTAAATATAAGGAGTATAATTTTAGTAGTAATAAACCTAGTGGGGGTATTATGACTTTGGGCGATTAAGTCATTAGTAAGAGTACACATTTTAGATATTTTGGATCTATTATTCAGAGTGATGGTGAAATAGATGGGGATATTACCAGTAGAATTCAAGTTGGATGGTTGAAGTGGAGGAATGTATCGGGCTTGTTGTGTGATAGAAAAGTCCCCCTCAAACTTAAGGGAAAATTCTATAAGATGGTGGTGAGACCTGCAATGCTTTATGGTGCAAAATGTTGGCCATTAAAAGAGAAGCATAATACTAAGTTAAGTGCTATATAGATGAGGATGCTCAGGTGGATGAGTGGATTTATCCTTAGAGACAGGATATGAAATGAGCATATACGTAAAAAGGTTCGAGTAGCTCTAATGGAAGATAAGATTAAAGAGAGTCTCTTTAGATGGTTTGGTCACATAAAACGATAGCCTTCTAATGACCTAGTTAGGAAAATAAAGGTATTAGATTTGACTTATCTTAAGAAAGGTAGATGTGGACCTAAAATGACTTGGTTAGAAAATATTAGAAATAATCTTTCTTTATTAGATTTAAATAAGAATTTGACTTTTAATAAGACACAATGAAGAAAAATGTTTCATATAGACGACCCCACGTAGTGTGGACAAAGGCTTGATGTTATTGTTATTGTTGTTGTTGTTGTTAGAGGCTCCATCCACTAAAAATTTTGAGTAATTTCAAATTAAAATTCTAGCTAAATATTGAGTTTTCTTAATAACCAATATATAGATTTTATAATTTTCATCTTATTTTTCTCCTAATGATGTCCTCTCCAACTTTGTAGAAGACTCCCCAAGCTAGTTGTGAAAAGATTGAAAGTTGTTCTCCAAACATCACTTTCTCTCTCTATCTCCTTCTCTCTTCACTAAAATGGGTTTTTGAGGGTGGGGAAATGGCTGTGGGGAGAAGAGAAGTTGTTGGAGAGACTAATGAAGGAGTTCTTAGGGTTAGGGGCTGCTAAGAGAAGGTTAGGGAATAAAATGAGCTCTTAAGTTACATCCTCCCCCCCCCCCCCCTAAACCTTATAATAGCCTGTATTTTAAACCAAACAATTTTTTTAGGAGTTATTTCAAATCAAAATTGAAAATTGTCTTCGCCATAGTATTTCTATTGTAGTATTTTAATTACATGAATTTTTTTGTAATTTTCGTGCACTGGAGCAAATCCTTAAGAAATTGACATCTATCGGTATAAGTTAGGATTTTGGGACCACCAGGTGTCCATTTTACAAATTGATTTCACCAAAATTTTAAAATAAAATAGTTTATTTTATGGATATTTTTTTACAATTTTAGTCCTAAAATAATTATAAAAATTTTATATGAAAAAATTAATTATTATAAATAGTTATATTAATATTTTATTATAAATATCCAAAATATCTCATTAAATCCTCTCTTTTCCTCAATGTATTCAGCTAATAGAGACTTGCGAAGGAAAATTAGAGAAACTTTAGAGAGAAAATGAGGAGAGAGAAAAGAGAAATAAGATTTAGAGGTCGTTGTGCGATTTTTGCTATTTGTTCCAGTTGAGAAAATTGCTCATCTCGCTAAAAGGAACAATTACACTATCTCTAATTTTAATAATTTTATATTTTTGATATTTTTCTGATCAAATTTATATTTTTCTATTACCAAAAAATATGGATAAGTTTGTATTAGTAAAACTTCCACTGTATAACTTTTTATATGTGATATATCTCATCAATATAAGTATTTTGACTGTAATATAAATTTTTATCAGTTAAATTGAAAGATATGATTTTTTGAAATAAATGTATAGAGTACAAACTTGATAGATTTCCCTATAACTATATATTTATACATTTTATACATGATATTAACTTACATTATATAAAAAGATAGTATTTATATGTAAGCAAGAAAGGCTGGCTATTAATACTATAATGAATACTAGTTGGCTCTTAAGTATAGGAGGGTGGGCCCACAGGCTTTCCTTTAAATAAAAAGTTAGTTGTGTAATCATAGTTATAGCCTGTAACTGATTGATCGAATTATACCGACGGACAGAGGCTGATGACATTTAATGATTATTAAAAGCCACCTGAATATGATAATTGATTAATTGGATAAATGATAATTGATATGACTGATGACCAACTGGGAAGCAATTGGGGTAAAGATGTTAAAAATACCACATTAAAGTTAAAAGTTATGCCATACTTTTTATAATTATACTCATGATGATATTTACATGATAGTATATTAAACTGATTGACAGATTTATAGCTCATACTACATTAATATCGATACAATATAGTATAACATACTAACTTGATTCATTGGGTGATACTACTCTTTACCGTATGTCTTACTATTTGATATATCTCTTTTGATTTCACTAATCATAATAATTTTATTATTTATTTCTTAGATATTTATTATCCATATTAAATGATGATTAATATTGATTATAACTGAACATATATATTAATTTTTTTTTGCCTTGCATTGAAAGCAGTGATAGAGTTTTGATTTTCCTGCTAGTCTTTTTAACTCATTATATGTGGTTTAAATGATTTCAGGTCAGGAAAGGGATTAGGACTAGTTGGATTGAGGTTGACAGAGATCCTCAGGTTTTCTTTAGATTTTGTTATATATTTTTCTTTATTTTTGTAGCCAACAGCTTATGATAAATTAGTGATAGAGTGATCTCCTAACTACTGTATATTAATTTTAGAAGAATAAATATAGTATAATATTTGAGGTATGTAATTGTTAGTTACTTTTACTGGATATAGATATTTCTTATTCAAAATCTATGGTTGATTAATTAAAAATATAAAGCAAATAATTCTTTCAAATTTGATTCTGGGGCGTTACAAACCCTACCTTTTTGAATGAAGGGTTAGGATTGATTTGGGTCTTCCCTTGGATAGCTTGAGCAAGATTTGATGGAGGATTTGGAGGATCGGTATTATTTAGTCTTTGATTAACTATTTGACCGCATTTTCATGCTTTGAAAGGGTATGTTGACTTGTTGACTGGTCATCTAGACAATGGTGACTAGGATGGTAATTTGGAAGGTCATGCATGTTGTAGAAAACCACCTCAAGGAGTTTGGAGCCAAAGCTTGGAAGCTTGGATGGTAATTTTGTTTCAGGCATGAGTTTGACCCCTTTACATGGGTTGACCAAGTCAAATCAATGGGGATTTGACTTAGAGAAATATTGGACATGTTTGGTATGTCTAATTAAACGATTATGGGTGGTTAATTTGGTTTGAAATGGATTAAAAGATTGAATTTGATCTTGGTTGAGTGTATGGCTTATTTGGTCAACCATAGTTGACTTGCTCAACCTGGTCAAACCAAAGGTTGGGGTTGGGCCCAACAAATTCAAAATGACATTTTCGACCCAATTGAGGTGGTCCCATGCAATGATATGGTCTCCTTGCATGAGATGCATATTTGGGCCCTTAAGGGGCATTTTGGTTATCAATGGTTGACTTGGTCAACCTAGTCAAACCAAAATTTGGGTTTGGATTCGATCGACTCCTAATGATGTCTAGGATGCATTAGAAGAGGTTACATGGCTTAGTTTGGTTCAGCCATGTTGAAGTTTAGAGAGAACTTCAATTTTTCCCTTAAGGGGCATTTTGGTCATTTGGGCCCTTGGTCAACTCTAGGTCAACCATGGTCCATCAAAGTGTAATTTTGTGTCTGATATGACATAAAGATATTATGGATATATTCAAAGATTTTGGGAAAGGTCCCAAGGTCAAATTCCATAAGATGCAAGGTCCAGTGGCATATGTTATAAATTTTGAAGTTTTTGCAGCCAGTGGATTTCAATTAGGTTTTCAGGGTTAGAGATCTTAGATTTGCCTCAAATTTGGAGGGTTGACTCTATGGAAATTTCTAATCAATATTCAATTGATAGATCATGAATTGGAGGTCATTTGATTTAATTTTGAGGTAATTGAAAAATCACCCAAAAAGGGTCATAGGACATGGGCCTTTGACCTTGAATTTTGGTTTGAAACTTTGAACTTAAATATGAATTTAGATTTTATTGAATGAGTTTGGTTAACCTCATGACAACAATGAGGTCAACACTTCTAGGAGAGGAAGATGAAAAATTATAAAAATGAGATTTATTCTCAAAAACACTATGAGACTCATAAAAAAAGAATCAGCACTAAAGAATTTTCAATTTTGGCATCAAGGAAGCACATTTTGATTTTATGCAACTTGACTAGCTCTTTGCAATCCGTGACTTTCTTAGGGCTATTAAACCCTTTAACATGACAATAGGAAATGGGAGAGAAGGTCATTGGGTTTTGTAGGTGGAGGGAGTTGCCTTCTTGGTAGATTTAGCTCTAGTGTTCTTAGAGAGAGGGGGCATTGGTCATAGTTTGGAGGAGGGTCTTTGGAGGTGGTATGGAAGCCTTCAGGAGTAGTATCAAGGGGATAATCCTTAATTTTCAATGCTACAAATTTGTTGACTAAAGGAACATTGGAAATGAGAAGGTGGGATGAAGATAGAGCTTGGTCTGAGGAAGAGACTTCCTCAGTGGAGAAATTGAGGTAAGGGATAGTATCTTTACCTAAACCTGGGGGGAGGAGGGAGGTAAAAAAGTAGTGGAGCTATATCTATTGCAAGCGGTAGAACTAGCTAGAAGGGAGCGGGTTAGATTTGGTTGTGGGAGGAGGATTTTTTGGGGTTTGGAATAGAGGTTTTGGTTCGGTGGTTCCTACTAACACTTGTCCCTATAGGAAGAGAAGTGGTATGTTCTTTAGGAATAGGATTAATGTGACATAAGTTTGAGGGATGCACGAGAGAGTCGCAACCCTCACAAAGACTCAGTTTCTAATCGTAAACAACATTTAGGGGCAGTTCTTCTCCATCCAACAAATTAGAAATTTTATCAAGTAAATGAGAGTTACTGGTGATTTGAACAAAAATCTTACTGAAGGTTAAATGACTTTTCTTAGCTCTACGAGAGCATACAACTAGAGGACAAACAATATAACTGGAAATTTTGGAGATACTAGTCGGAGTCCAAATAGAAAAGAGAGATTAATGATTTTTATCCACAAGAGAATGGAGGAAAATTCATCACATTTTGGCTTGAAGTTAGAGGACACTTTTTGGAGAATAAAGGGTTTCCCTAATACAAACCAAGGTAGCTTGACTAGGCCATGTCAAAGTATTTCGGGAAGTAAACTTTAGGATAAAAAGCCATCGCTCAGAGCAAGGAGGGATAACAAACCTTTAAGCATCCAAACCTTGTTAATCACCAAGAGGAGTCTTTTATAGAAAGGCCTCTGACCTATGGAGTAGCCAACAAGCAGCAATCCCCATTATGACGAGCCTTCGGGAAGATCATCAGCTGAAATGGGAATTTTTGCCTGAGGAGGAACAAATGAGATGGGGAAATCATTCCCAAAGGGGTCTTGAGAGGTTAGGTGAGACTTCCAATTTAAGGTAGTAGGGATGGGGGGAGGGCCCAACAAAGAGGAGCTAGGAAGGAGGGGGAAGACATCTTTTATGTTAGGCACCATGGGGAGGAGGGGAGGGGGAGAACACCAAGACATCTCTCCTTATTTCCTGTTCTCCTCGAGTATACTTCTAAAGCTGTTTTAGTCCTTGAGTCATGTTTTGGTCATTTGATTTTTGTTTAATTTTTCATTTTTTATTTTGCAATAGCTACTAGCATGTCTATTCTTTGTGTTTTTTATGTTTGGCAAACACAGCTTGATGGTCAGATGTGGCCACCTAGAGAGCTCTCTTGATCTCCTTGAGTATACTTCTAAAGCCATTATAGTCCCTGAGTCTTGTTTTGGGCATTTGTTTTTTGTTTAATATTTCATTTTTTTATTATTCTGCAATTGCTTTGGGCATTACAAGCCTTTGTAGCAGCCCTTTCTCATTGTAGCTGCTTTTAGTTTGTTGTATTTTTTGTCATAGTGATTTAATGGGCTCTGTCCTAAAATTTTCCCAAAAAAAAGAATGTTTTAGAGGAAATTTGATTTGATATTACACGTGCTTGTACTACTGAAAAATATTCTTATTATTTATTTATTTAGCAAAATATAAGATTTTTTTTTTTTTTGGAATGTAAATGCCTTTCTATTCCTATGTGCCATCTTCAAGTATTTCCAGCAAAAAAATAATGTGGTGACGCTCCATCATTTTAGCCATTCTTCATTGTTAAATTCATCAACTTTTTGTTGGGATGTTTTCATTTAGCTGGGCCATAAGATCGTGTCAATGAAGTTAAATAGAAAAAATAGCTCGGTAAACGAGCTCGAACTCGAGCTCAATAAAAACTAAACAAGTTTAGCTCGATTAGGCAGATATTCGACTCGACTTGTTTACACCCTTACATGTAAGTACCTCAATAATTTTGAAATTCTCTTCATCCATCAAATTAATATTCGATCATGAGGCCTATTTTTTCAATTTATTTTTTATTTATAAATTATTAAAATTATTTAAAAATTAATATAATATAAATTTTTGATATATAGCACTAATCTAAAAAAGAAAAGCTCATATGATTAAATATATATTTTTCAAAAAAATAGTATGATTTTTCTAGAAAAATATGATATATGACAAATAAATGTTATTAAAAAATCATTATAATTATATTCTAAAAAATAAATTAATAGAAAACTGTTTTTAGTAGACACGTGGGATAATGACCTTTATGAGATCCAACGAGCATCTTAGGCCGAATTTTGTCGTAATCAGAGAGCTGAGATATCCTAGGTCTATATTGATTCTAGTGTAAATTTAAAAATTATGAAACTAACTCTAATAAGAAATTCAATAAAAATATTTTGATATAATTATTTTTCAAAGTTAAATTATTGATTAGTATGTATTTATTTATTAAGTGGGAAAGAAAATATATAATATTGATACTTCATTAAAAGTCAACTTGAACCAGCACAAATATCGATGCATACTTAGATTTAAAATTTTTAAAATTAAATTCAGGTCCATCGGAACCCTATTTTAGTAAATTTATAGTCAAACTAAATGTCATGAGAAGATGAACCCATTGACATCAAAATTGATCTGACCTGACCCCAAATGAGCCCAAATCAACCATTTGAAATATAATAAAAGACTTTAGAATATTTAATTGGGCGACTAAATGATCATCAAATCTGGCATGCTTATAGCTAAATTTAGTGTCCCAACGAGGCAAATCCGACGAGTCTAAAATCACCTAATTTTGACATCGATATCATTAAGGTATATAAATACTGAAAGAATGATATATGATCATGAAAATTAATGTGGGTCATACGATAGAGGGCTCCAAATTTTGGCTATATTTATAGAGCAAGCTACTTTAAAAATTATAAATAAACTCTTGCTTTCTACATGAAGAAGTCTCTTAGCTTGATATTTAAGAGAACTTAAGGACTTGAAGAATATCAGAGATCTACCAAACCAACACCCAACTGCTAATCGAGCATTCACCCAATTGTCATCATTGTTCCGCTACCTTACCGTCATCACGAGGCAACTAAGTGATCATTGTTTGACCACTGTTGTCAGACCACCACTATCACATTATCAAATTATCGCCAACTGACTTGCGAAGTTTACACCAACCATAGTTAGACCATTGCAACCCATCCTCCACCATCGAATGATCGTTGTCCAACCATTATCGCTCAATACATCCTTCTAACCACATCACATGAATATGGTCATCCAATTGTTGTCACATGAATACGATCCTTCGATTATTGTCACCCAACTGCATTCTGCAGAGCGTTGTCGCCCCACTTTGGTCCTCTAATTGTCATTGCTCGTCTATGGTCCTGTAACCACCTTCGCTTGACTATGATCCTCATTCGACTATATTCTCTAAATAACTATTGCCCAACTACGATCCTTAGACCACCTTCACCCGACTACAACATGAAGGAAAACATAATGTTGATTGTACAAAAGTTTCTCAAATTCAACAACATTTATTCGATTCGAGATAAGTTTATAAAATATATAATCGACTAAACAAAAGATGTGAAAGCTCATTCATAAATAAATTTTACATACCTTCAACCATTGAAATTTGGCCGTGTTCTTCACTAATTTTGAATTCTTCAAAGTATTTTATCTCCCAAAATTTTGGTGTATGTTTCCTTTTCTTAGAAGTGGTAGACAAAATGGCTTAGGACCCAAAATACATAAAAATTCAAAATTAATTACTGTCTGTCACGGCAAAAATTGAAATTTCAATTTTGAAAGCTAAATTAAAATAAAGAAACAGTTGGTTTTAATTCCCGAATGATAGTTATTAAAACGGTCAATTTTAAAAATTAAATTAAAACTGAAAAATGGTTGATTAATTAGGAATAATTTGAACCATTAATGATAGCTATTTTAACACCACCCTAAAACTCCTGCAAGCACAATCACCCTTTTACTATCCTTATACTAATTTCCCCTGATTATAGTCCTCGGACTGTCATAATTAGACTACAATCCTTCAGTAACCATCGCTCAACTATGATCCTCCAAAGTCTCTTAACTGTCATCTCCTAATTTTAATCCTTTGACCATTATCGCCCGACTACTAACTCCTCACCATCGTTTCTTAAATATGATTTCCCAACCACTGTCATCCCACTACAGTCTGCTTACCATTATCACCTGATTTAGCACCATCGCCCGTTGACTTGGTTGTCCACTATCATTAATAGCATCAATGCACGCCATCAACTATAAGGCCAATCGATGTCATTGATATTAACTCTGAATCTCAACATCAGCACCTATATTCTTGTTGGATTTCTTAGTCCTTGGCCTTCGCTCTTCAAAGGAGAATGATAAAAATTATAGCAAGCAATCTTTTGAAGAAAACTTGTGCCACAAGCTATTATAACTTTCACCATAGAATTTATTAGATTAACTTTATATCTACTATATTACATCAACATCTTCATCAATCATAGGAAAGGGCATCATTATAACCACATACAAAAGTTAGTTGAACCATTTCAAACCTCATATTTTTCTCTATTTGAAATTTTATATACACTTAGTAATCTTTTTCTTTTTATTATTCTTAACATTTGTTAAACAAAATTTTTGCTCTTAATTAACTAAATCAAATTGTTTAATTATTTGAACTTATGCAGTTGCATGTTCATATATATATTATATAGAAGATAATAGGATTAATTGGCTTTATTAAACAAGATCTCAACTCCAAGAGAATAAATAATGTTTTATATCAGAGATAATTTTCATAAATTTGAATCATTAAATTAAATTTGAATATTAATCACCCATACACTTATTTACTAAAGAGGCATATGAAATGATATATGAATATTGACCTACTATAGCACTTCACACAATTGTTTGGTTTAAGAGTGAAAAATAAAAAATAATTGGTTTTGGGCACTTAATAAATATGTGCATCAATTGCATTAAAAGCATTTGAATATTGTTTTAGAATAAACAAAACCAAGTCAAGAACATATAAAAAGGGTTGAAATTTTCTTGAGGATTGTGGGAGCACAAATTTAATATAAAAAATTGTGCCGATATAAATCATATTTATTTATTAAAAGATGTCAATGATCACTTAGGCTTTGTTTGGGACAGCTTTAGATCACTATTTTTTCCTGCTTACAATATTTTTTTGTACTAAAAAATAGCTTTACAAAGAAAAAAAAACTATCCCAAACGAAGCCTTAATCACAAAAGAAATTTTCTTAGATAAGTTCTATGAAAAAATATGAGGAAGAGGATGGAACTATCTCAGAAAATAATATTATATCTCATAGTGAATATATGAAAAGTTGAAGTGATACTATATCTAAAGTTGAATAACATTGTGTAGATGATATCAAAAGATTGATGAGAGAAATATTTGACCTCATCAATGCCTTTATAAATTCAATAGAAGAGCATGCACAGTTCAGTGTAGTTCCAATAAATATACAATGAAATGTATAAGTGTAGAACTAAGATCTGCTTATAATGCAGCTTTTTCCAAGTTAGTAGAATATGGGTGTAAAGAATGATATCATGAGTGTAAGTCATTCTTTAAGCTATCTTCTACGTTGCATTTAAGTGTTTGCACCTTTAGAGGAAAAGGTTTTTGGATAAATTACATTAGTTATTAATCGATGCTTTTCACCGAAGGAACTTATTGCCAAAGAAGAAAAATAAGATAAAAATGGTCATAAAAGCATTCAAGAATAGATGTTGTTACATCACTAAAAAAATCATCTTATTAAGCATGAATCATGATGAAATATTTCAATTGACAACTTTTTTAATTAAATTGATTAGCATACAAACTCTGGTTTTAACAAATGTATAATCGAAATGTACATCTTGACAAGATGAACCTACTGACACTAAAAGTGATGTAATATGAGTCCAAATGAGCCTAAATCAAGACTTGAAGCACAAATGAAAACTCTATAATACCAATTGATAAATCAAATTATATCCAAATCTTACGTTCTTATCGTCAAAATGAGCATCTTGATGACAAAGATCCAATAAACTCATGATTATTTAATTTTGAGGTCATTAAGGGAGTTAAATGGTGAACAAATAGTTTATGATTAAATGAATTAATATGGGGCAATCTGATGGAGTGTTTTGAGAATTTGGCTAAATTTATTAAAATGAAATTCTAAAAAACTATGAATACAATCCTATTCTTAAAGCGGGTTGGGACTTTGACTTAAAATTAGAGAGAGCTTAGGATCTGAAGAACTTTAGAACTTATTGAATGTTTGACATTAGTGATCATTACGAGCAATCATTGTCACCAGACAACCATCACTTTGCATTCATCGTCTGACTAACATAATCCAACTATCATCATTCTACTATAATCCCTTGACCACTGTCAACGAATGATGATCTTCTGACTGCAATCATTCTATTGTCGATGCCCATCGACTAGGGATGTAAACGAACCGAGCCGAGCCGAGTATGTGCTTATTCATTTTTTTGTTCATTTATTATCAGCTTGTGCATGTTCCTTTGAGCTTTATTCGAGCTTTCTTATTCGTGTTCAAGCTTAGTTCATTTAAGTTGATGGGTGTTCATATTTGGTTTGTATTTGATTCATATTTGATTTATTTAGTGCTTATTGAGCTTTAAACGAATGAGCCTTATCAAGCTTTGCCGAGCCTACTAACAAATATGTTAGAGAATATTTCTAGTGATTATTTCAAACATCAAACGAGCATGTTCAAGAACATATATAGTGAGTGTTTTTGAGCTACCCAATGAGACTATTCGCAAACATATCTAGCAAGAGTTTTCGAACTATCAAACAAGTCGGTTCACAAACACATATAGCGAGTGTTTTCGAACTGCATACCAAACGAGCTCGTTCACAAACAAACGAGTTATAATTCTTCTTATAAGAAATCTTATTGATGAACATTTTAAAAAAACAAAATTAATGATAATAAATAATCTTCCTTTAGGTAAAAGGAAAAATGATGTTAAAAATGACCAACATATCCTCAAAAGTAATTCCACAAATATAGTTAAGTAAAAATATTAAATGAAATAAATTTAAAATTCATAACCCCTCAAAAAGTAATACCACAAATATAATTAAGCAGAATCAAACACAATAGATTTTTTATCACCGGCAAAAGAAAATGGCAAGAAATCTTTAAGCAAGATATAATCGTTGATAAAAATAGTTCAAATTTTTAACATAAAATATTTGACATCCAATATTAGGCATGATTTAAACAAGTTTTAACATAAATCTAACTAAACAATATTTTGATTACTTTAAATCTTTTTTGTTTTGAAAAAATTTAAAGCATAAAACAAATAACCAAATGATTAATGAAAACTTAGCAAGATTTTACAATTGTCATGCCCATCAATTTTCAAGATTTATTCCTCTCAGAGATTCACTAAATCTATATTAATAAAATTTACTAAATCCTACTTTGTAGCCAACAAAAATGTTGCATTTTTGCCCATATAAAGTAACTTTTCACCCACTTATTAAAAGAACAAAAAGAGCAATAGACATCAAAGAAGGTAATTAAGAAAAAGAACTGTAACTTCCTATGAGGCCCTATGTTAATCGACCTAAAAGACGTGGAACTAAAGTTAAAAGTATAAAATATAAATATATAATCAGATAATATCATAAAATAAAAATAATTTTAATTAAATTATACATAATATTATAATATCAATTAATAGATATTTATGATGTATTTTTAGTAATATACATTATAATATTTAATTAATTTTATAATGTATTAAACAATAATGATTATATTTTTAAAATATAATAAACATAAAATATTTACATTAGATTTATTAAACTTTCAAACCAAACAAAAATCAAGCTTTTTAACGAGCTTTTTATCGAGCTCCTAACCAGCTTTTTATTGAGCTTCATATCTAGCATGTTCACGAGCTTCAGACGATATTATTCATAAACATAAACGAGCCAAACAAATAGTTGTTCAAGCCTATTTATTAAAGCATAGAGTATTAAAAAAAATGTTCAAGCTTATTTGATTACTTAATTAAACGATCACGGACATATTTTTTTGAGCTGAACCTCGAGTAGCTTGTCATTTGATTACTTAATTAAACAATCACGAATGCCTTTTTATTGAGCTGGATCTTGAGCAGCTTGTCGAACGCTCAATTCATTTACAGCCCTACCACCAACATCATCGCCCATCATCACTAACATCAACGCACGTTATCACCTATCAGCCAAGATAGTACACATTTCTCGTCTTTCTCTTTCATATAAAAAGAGTGGTAATACTTGTTATGGATCCAAGTACTTTCTTTGTAGCTTAACCTCACTTATACTTGATTTTCTCTATTATTAAAAAAATTATGAAATCTAATAAATATCAAATTTATTTATTTTATCATCATCTTCATGTCAAAATATTATTTATTTTATATTCATTAATATTTATTAGAAATATATCAATATTTTAGCAATTACCATTAGTACATGCAGGGGCGGAGCTAGAATTTTTTTCAAATGAGGGCACAAATCATTGAAGTAAAAAAAACCCTTAACCTTTTTCATCCAGGCTTAGTACCGGCATTGACTACTTAATTTTTTTTTAATTATTAGATTCATTATAAAAAGATAAAATATATGATAAAGTAAAAAATTTACATATTATCTATAATTTCTCCTGCCATGTTTTCTTTTTTCTTAATCCGAGATGAGTGGGGATATCCACAAAATTTGTTTCTACACGGCTTTATTTGATTTGTGTATTATTTTCCCCACATAAAATTTTCTTATTATCTCTTTTAACTTTTCTTTTGAAATATCTTTCCATACTAATTTTAATGAAAACAAGGTCAACAATTTGATCATGAGATATAAAATATGTAGGAAACAAATGAGCTAAAGGAGATCTCTAATGTGGCTAGGGAGATAGTGCCTATTGGAACATAAATTTAAAGTATAGTAGCAAACTAAGAGCTTAAGAGCTTCAATGGGTTCAAGTATTAGGGAAATAAGGAAAACTTTGTACTTCAAAATCAAAGCATCAGATACCTATCGAGCTGACTATTGATTGCCGACCTATCATGTGTTTGAACAAGATTAGAAGAAGGGTGGGCGAGGGCCACTGGCCGGAGTTCGAACGAGATTAGAAGCAAGAAGGGCATTTGGCATTCCGACTTCTTGGCATCCGGCCTTTGGCTTCAGTCTGTGCACTGTAAGAAGCCTTCCGCGAAGAGTTCAAGTATTAGGGAAATAAGAAAAACTTTGTATTTCAAAATGAAGGCATCAGATCGAGCCGAGCGCCAACTGACGATCCGTCGCATGTTCGAACGAGATAAGAAGAAAGGTAGGCGAGGGCGAATGGGAGTATGAATGAGATTAGAAGCAAGGGCATTCGGCGTTCCAACTTCCAGGCTCCTCGCATGATATGAGAACCCTTCCGTGAAGACTGAAGGTCATCCGTTCATGCGTAAAAAGGCAAAGCAGCAGGATTGTGATTGGGATGAAAAAACACCTAATAATAATAATAATTTGATTTAATTTGTAATTAATGAGTCATAAAAATACTTAATTAGATATTAATAATACTGTTAGTGGGAGTCCGTGCTCTCAGGGCCCCATACTACATTCGCCCCCGAGTATATGCATAGTCATGCTGCATTTTTCATTATTTCCTTTTATGATTTATATGAAAATATTTGCACTTTTACATAATATTAATTTTTAATGATGATAATTATAACTCAACTGAAGATGTGAATCTGGGATATGCATGTGACATTCAAAAAAGACGTGAACTTGAAAATTTTCTTTTAGATTCTATAAAAAATAATTGCTAAAAGGATGAATCATATAAATTCTTATAACATATTGAGAGAAATGGTTGTGCTAGGGTGAAAAAAAAAATGCTCACATAGAAATGAAAATGGTTGGGGTAGGGCGACTACGTATGAAGAAGATGAAGCAATAGACATGAGAAAATGGTGACAGCAAGTGGGAGGAGGTGTTGGTCACCATTAGGCGAAGAGAAGTGGTGCTGCAACGGAGAACTCAAGAAGGGAATTGAGAGAATGATGGTTGGTCAGGTTTTATTTGGGACAGCTTTCTTACTGATTTATGAAGCAGCTTTTTAGTACAAAATTTTCAAATTCAAAAAAAAAAATACTAAAAAATTGCTTTATAAAACAGTAAGAAAACTGTCCCAAACAAAGCCTTAATTTCATATGACATAATATAGTTTTTTCCCATCAATAAAGCCGTGGGATATAAGTAATTATCTCCAAAAAGTTTGCCAATAAATCCATTGATATGTGTTTGACATTACGATAAATTTTTTTGTTAGCAGTCTATCAATATTTTTTATAGATACTTTCCATCATAAACAGTCATCAGTAATCTCCAATTTTCTCATAGGATATAACATAATTGTCATTCCTTTGTTGTATAAGAATTTCTCACTTTTGTTAGAGGTTATAAACCCTCAAATCGATTTCTGACCTGCTTGAGGTCATCTAAATATTAGAAAATATTGTCGGAATATTAGTTATCTAAATAGAGCCCATATTAATATATTATAGAATAATCTTTTGAGCAAATCAAAAAATTATTATAAAATAATCTTTACAAAAATCTAGAATGATATTTAATAACTACTATGATAGAAAATAAAAGAGTTTTCTAATACGCAATTTGTAATTATTGAATTGATATGTGTTGACATAATTATAAATATGACATTAATATAAATAATGATATATATATATATATATATATATATATATAAAGTCTTAATCAAAATATATTTTCTATCATCTCTTTTGTCTAATTCTACGCATCCCAACATATGTGTCTAATGTTTTTTATAAGAATCTTTATTCATCATTATTGTAAGATATCTTCATTACTAATGATATTTTTATTTATTATATTTTTGGTTAATCTCTTATGTGACTTATTTATAAATAATCTTATATCCATATATCATTCAATTCAATAAAAAATATTAGCACTCTAATTTTTCTAAAAAATTTATTCTACCTGTTATTTGCCATCTAAAGTGGATGGACAGCCAGAAAGATCACAATGGTAAGGAAAGAGAAATTAATTAGTCAGTAATGTTTGAAGAAGAGGTGTTGACCTGCGTTGAATGGCCGGCTGTGATTCTAAACTTGCAATCAACGCATATGTTAATCATAAATTAAATCAAGCTATTACGTATCAAAAGAGATCTCTGTAGTTCAAAATAGGTAAGAAGTAAAAAATATTTCAGTTCAGAAATTCGCATATAGCTAAATAAAGTGGGATTTTTACTCAGAAAATCGAAGTAGATGAACGTCTTATATCTGACTTTGCTTTATTGTAATCTGTAAAAATTCATTATTATTGAAAAGATGGTACAATTATGCTCGTTTTTCAAGCATTTGGAGAGATTCTATTACAAGATATCTTCTGAAACGTTTCGAAGAAGACAGACAGTCGACAATGCAGGAATCTAAGATATTTTTTTGAGAAAAAAATTTGAATGCTGAAGTAAAAGTTTAAGATTTTTTGTAGCAGATGCATGACAAATTTAAGATTTTATTTTAAAAGCTAAATATCTATACGCCTAAGCTTAGTAGAACTAGAACTAATGCTAATGAAGAACTTATTTCATAAGTTGAACCCTTATCAACTAGTTACATATAGAATGAACGCATCATAAACTCTTAGGGGCTGTTTGGTAGCAGGATTTAGGCCGGATTTGAGGTGGATTTGAGCGAAATCCAGCCAAATGGCCTAAAATACAAAACCAAATCTCACGGCAAATGAAAGCCGCCATAGACGGAAAATTCTGCCTTTTCGTGCTAAATCCTAAATTTCTGAAATTCTGTTTTTTGCCGGATTTATGAAATCCATTGTCTTGAAGAGTCCGCTCGTTAAATCCGCTCTATAGCAAAACAGTCACACGGGATTTACTAAGATTTATTATGAATGTTACCAAACAGTTTTCAGGATTTAGGCCTCAGGATTTTTGAAATCCGGATTTAGAGGATTTACGAAATCCTACTTAAATCAAATCCTGGGTGCTACCAAACAGCCCTTAGGGTTTATATAAGGAGGCTGTAGGTTTTTATAAAGATAATTTTAAAATTATTGTGAGGAAATTATGTTTTTTTTTTAATTGTAGTGGGTATTATAAATATATTCTCTTTTTAAAAGCCGGACAATAACTTTTTTTTAACTCTCAAACATAAAAGGGAAATTTTTTAAACTAAACCTTGCTTAAGATATAATTAAGGATTAACCAACAGAAAAAAAAATTTTAAAACCTGACAAAGTCGTCCGTTTAACGGGCCACCGTCTTTTTAAGGTTATTTCTTTATCTCCCGTGAAGCCCCCATTTCCTGCCCTAATCTCGTAAAACGTTCGGCGACAGCGGGTGGCTATCCTGGATTTTGGCCATCTTCCACGAGGTAAGCTAATTTGAAATTTTTTTTTTGTTAAATTTTATTCCTTTAGTATTATTCTTCATTTGAGTGAATTATTTTGGAAGTTTAAGGTTGCTTTAGTGATTAGATTTATGATTTGTATGTGCTATGTGATTTTTTATTTTAAAAGCATGAAGAATAGATTGATCTATGGAAAGTACTTAGTTCTTGCTAGGATTTGTTTGGCTAAATATAGAATGACCTTATTTTGGTAGATATAATGTGTTGAACATATATTTTTAACTTATAAAATGAGGAAAAGTCATATGGTAAATACAATTTTTTTTTATAGTAGTATTTGGTAAATATAATTTCTGCATCCACCTTCTAAAATGAGGAAGAGTCATTCATTAAAATGTTTAGTATTCTCTCTCAACAAATGTGTATGCTGTCTATTGTTATTTTGTAGATCAAATTAAAATAAAATGTAAAAATTAAAATGTAATGAAAGCATCTAATATAAGCAATTATGGTGGATTGAATCGAATTAGTAGATTTTTTGTCCTTATCGTTAAAATTATTTAGCTTATTAATATTAATTAAAAAGAATGTATCTTAATATAAAATAATATTATTTTGTTATATATAATGTATTGAACATAATTTTTTGATATTAAAAGAAGAACCTTTTTACCGTGGAAAGCACTTAATTATTGGTAGGAAGTTTTTTGGTAAATATAAAATGATAGTAAATTTGGTATTTGTAATGTGTGTTGAACAATTTTTTTTGGTATTGTGTGAATGAGATTATTTGGTAAATATATAACGTGTTGAATTGATTTTTTTTTTTGTTTTTGGTGAATGAAAGATTGTAAATGCAAAATTTTAATATAAATTTATTTAGTTTTCTTTTTGTGAAAAAGTGATATATATTTAAATATATTTAGTTAAATGCTTATGTGTTGTTTCATATATTTAATTGAGGTAAGATTGTGTAGTGTAATCGTAGGTTATCATAAGCGATACATAATAGTGCAACAATGTCTAAACGGGAAGCATTCTTTGTTCTTATATATGGTGGACAGTAGTCTTTAGATGATAGATATTCACCAACATATGTTGGGGGGAGTATCCGGCCCTTGCAAATGTCTGTTAAGACGAACTTAGAGCAACTGAAGATTAGGATTCTAAAAGCCCTTAAATATGTTACGTTGAAGTACATAGTAAAATTGGTTTGTCATCTACCCTAAGGGAATGAGTTGATAGCTTCGGCTGTGGAGGATGATGAGGTATGTCAGATTGTGTTATCGCATGCAATTGGGCAAATACTTCTACTTTATGTAGAGGTCAAAGATATTACTGAACAAAATTTAGTTGCTGAGCAATTAACATCTCAAGTTCATGAGACATTTACTTTTAACGGGGTGACAAAAGGCGGTTCAATGAATCCAAGTTTCGTGCCACAATATGCTAAGTAAGTTTTTCATTTAAATGCATATTAAATAAAGTATTATTGTCTGAAAAATTCACCCTTGTTAATAAAATACCATTTATGTGATGAAGTGAACGGCAAAGAAGTTATTGCCAGGACATATCAGGAACTTTCGAGAGACCATCCATCAATGTCGATGATGGTTATGAAATGATGATCAATTGATCGAACGATCCAGCTCTTGATGATGGTGATGATGGTGCACAATATCATTTAGATGAAGGGAATGTTGATAAGAACCCTGAGATCCATAGCATAGTTTAACGTTATTGTTACATGAATATCGGCACTACATAAGGCATAACTGTAAACAATGAGTTTGTGAAGGCATATTCCACAACTCATGAATGGGATGAGGGCATAGCAAATGACTGGGAATATGTTGTTAGCCAAGTTTAGGAAGAATTTTCAATTATAATAGAGTTGATAGAGTGTATGTGTTTTAGTGAGAAAGAGGATCTTCAGTTTGCATTACAAGGTTGGTCAATTATAAATAATATAGAGTATGTTGTCATAGCTTTGAATAGACAAAAATTCACAGTGATTTGTGCTTAGAATGGCATGTCAGGCATACCATATATATGTCGTTTGCATGCAGGGGTTAGCAAACGTCTAGGAGGTATATGGAAAATATCTTCCATGAATAACCAATATACTTACGTAACTCTGATTCTAGCGATAGGAGTATTAGAAGGCACATGGGTCTTACGCTGCGGGATATTATAGGCCAAACTGAAGCAAAGTTCAACATAAAAGTTTCGTATATGAAAGCTTGAGATGCCAGATAGAAAGCTGTAAAGATAATGTTAGGTAGCTAAGAGGAGTCTTATCGAACCATAAATTTATTCATGAATGTCGTTGTGTTTTTTATGCCTGAAATCGTATAGAAGATACAAACATCTGAGAATCAAAGATTTGAGAGATTATTTTTCTCATTTGGCCCTTCGATAAATGGTTGGACCTACTATCATCCTGTTCTTTGCCTTGGCAGCACATTCTTGTTAGGTAAATATTGAGGCACTTTATTAACGCTGTGAGAATTAATGCTAATAATGGATTGTACCCCCTCGCCTTCTCGATTATAGAATCAGAATGTGTTGATTCATGGGTGTGGTTTCTGAGCTAATTGCATATACTAATTCATGTTGTTCGTACCTGAACTGATTTATGTTTTATATCCGACAGACACGCTGGTTTGGTGTGTGGTTGTCATGAAATTTTTCCAAATGCTACACATCGCCACTATCTACACCACCTATGTGAGAACTTTTAAGAAAGTAGTGCGCCAAATAAGAGTTGGTGACGTAGAGTTTATATGCCATAAGATGTACATGGCAGGGAACACTAATGATCCAATGATCTTTGATAGATGCATGGTAGATATGATAAAGATGAAGGCTGATATTCATCATTGGTTGGTGGAGCATGATGTTATGTCGTGGGCTATAACCTATGATGGTGGATTTTATTATGGATTCATGAAAACTAATGCATCAGAGTCATTTAATGGAGTTCTTAAAAGAGCTAAGGGTTTGCCCATTCAAGTGTTGGTTACAGTAATTCACTATAATATTGTGGCATTGTACTTGCAAAGAATAGAAATGCTAGAGGGTTCTGAAATTGATGCCACTAGTCCCTTCGCACCAATAGTGCAAGCAACAATACGAAAGATTGAGTAAGAAGCACGTAGGTTACCACAACCCATTCGAATCAATATGCTTGAGTTCCAAGTGGTTGACAAGTCATCTCAGTATTTCATGGTTGATTTTATAGATGATAAAAATTGCATTTATAGTTTTTGGAAGAGCATTATATATCATATCATATGTGCACACGTAGTCAGTTACATTTTAATACTAAGACAAAGTCAATGTAATTATGTCTCAGAATACTAAAGTTTAGACAACTACAAAATGATCTATACTGGTCAATTTCATAGTATTCCAGATCGATCTAGTTTGGCACAACATGATTCAGCAAGTGGCATAACCCCCCCCCCCCCCCCCCCCCCCCAACTTTTAGAAGACGTACTCGGAGACCTAGAACAAATCATTTTAGGAACACAATGGATGAGGGAAGAGTTAGAAGTAATAGGCAATGTGGTGCATGTGGCTCAGTAGGTCATAACAAGGCAACTTGTCCTACTAGGTGAGCTTAATGTTGATTTGGTAAATATGTTGATTTTTTCTATTAAGAATATTTTCTATACATTTAAAATGCTAGTTATGATGACTTTCGAATATTAATTTGTAAAAGTAATACATTTCAACGAATAAATTCCTCGTATATTGAATGCTACATATAATGAATAATAATATTATACTTAAGTAAATGTGTTTAATTTGTAGATGCCATCAAAAGTTTATTTCAGTTGAATATAGTAGTTGCTTCTGATTGTAAAAATTTTTTATATACTTCCAAAATATTTGATATTCTTTTTAACTAGTCCTTAGCTTTTTCTTCATTATTTAAATTATTATATTTTTTAAAATGTCATGAAAAATTTAAATTATTTATACATACCTAACATTACTTTTCCTATCAAGTATCATGGTAGCCACACAAGATAGAGGACACGGGTGTTGTAGGAGCCCTTCTAGTGTGGAGGTACCCACACAGCCACTTGTACATACCATCCATCCTAGCATTTCTTTAAAAGTGTGAATAGGTTGTTAGACCTATTAATTATGTCCCAAGGCTAACCAAGAGGGGGGGTGAATTGGTACTTTAAAAAATCTCTTGTATTTAATGAAATTGATTTCATAATAAAAATTGATTTTTAAAAAATAATTTTTTAACCACAGAAAAATTAAAAGTGCAGAAAATAAAAATGTGGTAAACAATAAAAGAAATGAAGAACACCGAATTTTATAGTGGTTCAGTCAAACAAGACCTACGTCCACTTCCTGTAGACTCCTTCTCCAGGTATTGCATTATACTCAAGTGACTCTTCTTTTGCCCCCACAGCAAGGCGGAGAAGCCTTTACAATTTCCTTCTCTTTCACCAAACCCCGATGCGGCAGAGAAACGTCATCCTTTTTCACCCTCTTGGTGAAGGCAGAGAAGCCAACATCCTTTCTCACCCTCCTGGTGATAGCATAGAACCAATCATCCTTTTTTACCCTCCTGATGACTGTAGAGAACCGGACTCTCCTTCAAAGATCATCTCTCAAAAGTCTTCAAAGAGATATGGTAGAGACTTGAAGTACAAATAATGAGATCCACACTTTTGGGCAACCTTGTGAATTCCCTCACAATTTCTTCTTCAAAGATCTCACCATAGTCACTCCTAAACACTCTCCCAAATCACTCTTTCTTCCACTCTCTAGAAAAAATTTGTAGAAGATTAGTTGGACAGTCAGGTTTTAAGACCCTTATATACAAATGACAAGAAAAATCATCCAAAAATAGAAATTTCATGTTTGATGAAGTCGGATTATACCGTACGATCTCATATCGTCCCATACAAATAGTTCAAAATATGAACGGCTCATCCCGTACGACTCTGTACGAACCTGTGTGACCCAGTTTTAATACTATCGAAAATGATGTACGAAACCAAATCGTACTATACGAACAGTTTAAAAAATGAACGGTTCATCCCGTATGATACTGTACAAACCATGCAAGCCCCTATTTCGAACTCTAGAAAATGCTGTATAAAACTATTTTGTACTGTATGAATAGTTCAAAAATTAAATAGTTCATCCCATATGATCCTGTACGAACCGTGCAGGTCCCTGTTTAATACTCTGAAAAATGCTATACAAAACCATTTCGTACTGTATAAACAGTTCAAAAATTGAATGATTCATCCCGTACCATCCTGTATGAACCATGCATGCTCCTGTTTCGTACTCTAGAAAATGTTATACAAAATTAGTTCATACTGTATGAATCATACTTAGAAAATTTTACCTAGTAAACCAGGCAGGTCTGTTTCTCGTATGATTTCTCATCGTATAATATGATTAGTTTTAAAAAATTAAGCTTTTGTCTCACTCCCTCAGTGTGTTTGTGCACAGTTACCCAATTTACAATCACACACTCTCAGACTTAAGAAAAGAATAAAAAGTACAGACTCCAAAAACTGATAAACTCTAATCCAATTAATATGAAATCTTCCTCTATCTGGAATGTGATTTTCCTGAAATATTAGTACACCCAAAAATAAACTTTTCCAGCCTATGTTAGGAGAAAAATAATGATCAAACAATAAGATTTTATTATCATAAAAAACTTACATAATTATAAAGATAAAGTCTTAAAAAACTAATTTGCAACAATCTCAACAATCTCCCCCTTTTTGATGATGGTAAAATAATTATTGTTTGAGTTAATAAATAATCGTAAATTTTCTCCTTAGCTCCCCCTAAATGCCTAAATATAAGCTCTCCATAAATGAATGATCAATTTACAACAAGGGGTTCCTATAAAGATCAAAAATAAACATACAAGGGGTTCCTATAAAGATCAGAAATAAACATACACACATAAAACATACACACGTACATTCATACTATTCATAAAGTATCAAACCAACCAAAAACCACATAAAATATCAAACAACATTCCAATCTACACCTTAAACAAACAAACTCCCCCTTTTGACAACAACAAAAAGAGAGCAATCAAGGTAGTTGATCATTAAGATAATGTTAAATTAATTACAAACAATAATATTAAGATCACATGCAAAAGATAAAGACTCAATATTTAAATTATAGAATGACAAGAATAAGAAAAGTTGATCTATGTCAGTATTGAAATAGACAGACTATATAACCACAACTATTGTAGAAATGATGAAATATAATTAATCATTTTTCTAATTCAATAGAGTTTGTGTGATCGAGAAATTGATAAAAGAAAGAGTAATTGGTGACATTGTGCATCTTTTCAATTTTCATGGCATACTTGCATCTTGTCAATTTGGGCTAATTTTGTGTCTTTTTATAATTTGGCGAATATTGCGAATCTTTTCATATACGTGGCACACTTTGTGCATCTTTTAGTTTTGGGCTAATTTTATGCCTCTTTTCAAATTTTCTTTCTTTCCAAAATCAATAACTCCTTACACAAATTCATTAAAAAACACTTTGAAATAGAAATAAGAGTAAAAGAAATGTCATCAAATTTGTAATAATTATAGCTAAGTAATACATGTCTATATAAAGAATATAAGATTGATCTTCTAATCTACACCCAGTCACTAAAATATTTTGAGAGATTAAAATTTTGCATAGAAATTAATGTTGTAACGTAGATTCAACCAACATTCTATAATTGCAATCAACTATAATTGATTGTTAAACTTGATCATTTTAGATCACAAAAGCATGCACATGTCAATATGCATAAAACATGACTTTTTCTTTTCATTCAGCATCAATGATATAACATGTACCACACAATAACCATCTAAGTACATTATCCAGTACATCAAAAAATAAAGAAAAAGATCAACTACAACAATAACAAAAACATCCAAGTACAACAACAATAAAAAGCACTACACCCAAGCCTAGAAGAGACATCACAAAATCAAAATAGAAGTATAATCATCTAATATCCTGAGGGACCCTGATCTGGAGGATATGGAGGACTGAACATCGTAAAGTAGCTACTTATGGTAGCTATATTAGCATTCACTGAATCAAATTATTCTCATATCCACCCCATGTCTTTTGTGTATCGTGCATCCTACCGGTTCATCCTAATCTCAATTTGATCAAATTGTTGATCAAAATGAGATTCCATTTTGTCAAATTGCTGGACCATTTCTTGATAATAATTTTAGTTAGGTCTAGGTGTAGGTGCAGGTGCTGGAGCATGAGCTCCTTCTCCCTCAGTATCATCTCCCCCTGAGCCTTGATCCTGACTAAAAAGTGCCCTAAGAAAGTATTGGTAAAGTAAATAGGCAATTCAGTGGGAGGATCAGGATGGACCAGGTTGTGCTTCTTCTCTAAAACATAAGTCACCAAATGTCCTAACGCCACATTTTTCTTTCTCTTGCTATGAGGACTTCTAATGTCAGAAAGCGAATAGAGATAATCCATAATTAATTGGGCTTCATCTATAGGAGTCCCAGTCATAATAAGGTATCTGACAGTGGATAAAAGAGGAGTCATATTTACTCGATCACTAGCCTTAGGAATTATGGAGGGTCTCAAAACATGCTGAATGATCCTAACATTTTGATTTAAAGCGTAGACTCGAGGAAGGTGACTCACATGTTCTACACCTCTAAGGGTTAGGTTCACATCTGTCCAATCATAGTCAGCCCTTGAAGTCATCGTGTGGGCTCTAACACCAAGAGTTCTAAGATGCAAATAATTTCCTAGATCCTATTTAGTAATTTCTACATGTTGTTTGAGGACATAGGAGATAATTTTGGTGTGATCCTGATTCAATTTCATCTTGACTAAAAAGAGATAAAAAGTTTCACGATTATAAGCATGAATCAGGGTAAGAATGAAGGACAATTGGGTACAGTCAAAAAGAGGCAAGACAGAAAAATTTAAGTCACTTTGAATAAGGACTCTAGATACAGTTATCTTGGTAACACTAAACCTGTAAAATGCTTCTTCATTCTCCCTACTCAAAAAGTTATCGTCCCTAGTAGTTCTAGACGAAGAACCCCTAGAGAACCGTCCACGTTTGCTACTCCCGTTGGCCATTTCACTATTTAAACTCAAGAAGATTTAGAAATGAAAGTGACTGTGATTCAAAACCATCAAATGCCTTTCAATTTAAAGAAAAATCACAAATCGTACAATATGAAATTTATATCGTACATATGAAAACAAAATCGTATGGGACGAAATCCTTTTCGTACATATGAATGGAAACTATAAAAAATTTAACAGCTTTTCATAAACTGCCCTTCCCGAGGCATCCTTTCATACAGGCTTTCGACTAACCGATCGTACAGATGATGATGTGTTCGTCCAGGATGATAAAAAAAATTAAAGATCATTTCGTGACAGTTGGGTTCGTCCTTATCCAAAATTAACAACAAGGATCGTACAGACAAACAACCAGTTCATACGTATGATCAATAATAATAACTAACAAAAACTAAAAAATCATCCACATTCGTACAGACAAAATAGCACTAATCGTTTAGTACGATGACATCATTATACAGTACAAAAACCCATAAAAATATTATTTTGTCTTGTCAACTTAGAAAATATCATGTACAAGCTACAGAAATTATACAGGACAAAAAATATTTCGTACAGTACGATCAAAACACATAAACATAGCATTATAATCAGAAAAACCTCTCAAAGCCATTTTTTTGACAAGTGAAATGCTTCATAATAAAATAAAACAAAAATAATAATAAATAATAAATCACAGTAAAATAATGAGAACAACCAAACAATCATACAAAACTAAATTTAACAGTCACATATATACAACACATCAAGTTTGCAAAAATTTTAGGTTAAGCATTAAGATCAATCACACCTAGCCTTGTCCTTAAGATACTAAATGTATCAAAAGCTAGTGGTTTTGTAAAAATATCTGCAAGTTGATCTTTAGTAGTAACATGAAGTAATTTAATTTCCTCTTTTGCTACATGATCTCTAATAAAATAATATTTTATATCAATATGCTTAGTTCTAGAATGCTAAATAGGATTATTTGAAATGCATATGGCATTAGTGTTATCACAAAAGATTATAATTATGCCAAAAGAACATCCTAAATCAATCAATTGCTATTTTAACCAAAGCACTTATGTAATACAACTTCCTAAGATAATGTATTCAGTTTCTTCAGTTGAAAGGGCTACTGAGTTCTGTTTTCTACTAGACCAAAAAATTAAGGAGTTTCCTATGAATTGATAAGTTTCAAAAGTTCTTTTACGACCAACCCTACAACCAGTAAAGTCTGAATCAAAGTATCAAACAATTTTAAATGCAGTGCTATTTTTAGGATATCAAATTCTTAAATTTTGAGTCCCTAAAAGATATCTCATTATTCTTTTAACTACAGTCAAATGTGATTCTTTTGGATCAGCTTGAATTCTAACACACAAAAAAACATGAAACATGATATCCGGTCTACTAGCTGTCAAGTAAAGCAAAGATCCAATCATTCCTCTAAACCTCTTTTGATCAACTAATTTTTCCTTGGAATTCTTATCTAACTGCACTGAAGAACTAATGGGAGTATTCACTTGTTTAGCCTTATCCATTTCATACTTCTTGAGAATGTCTTTAACATATTTTGACTAACTAATAAATATTTCATCCTCATCATGCTTAATACTAAACCCCAAAAAGTAACTCAAATCTCCTATCAGGCTCATCTCAAATTTCTTACTCATTATTTTTGAAAAGTCATCACATATATTTTTATCGGTAGAACCAAATAAGATATCATCCACATAGATTTGAACAATGGCATTTCATTTCCTATAATTTTTATAAATAGGGTGGTGTCCACACTCCCTTTTACCAAAGATCATTCAAGTAGGTATGTGCTTAGCCTTCATACCACGCTCTAGGTGCCTATTTTAATCCATATAATATCTTTTTCAATTTAAAAACATGATTGGAAAATTGTGTATTTTCAAAACTTGGAGGTTGCTCAACATAAACATCCTCTTTTATCATCCCATTTAGAAATGCACTCTTTATGTCCATTTAAAATAACTTAAAACCTTTAAAATAGGAATAGGCTAAAAGCACTCTAATTGCCTCAAGTCAGGCTACCAGGGCAAAAGTCTCCTCAAAATTAATTCCCTCAATCTAATTATACCCCTTAGCCACTAACCTCGCTTTATTTTTAAAAGTTTGATAGGGATGTTAAGCCCTTGTGAACTAGTCCAGAGGCTAACCAAGAGGCGGGCTGAATTGATTATTATAAAAAATTCTTAAGCACAAATTGATTTTGAAAAATCTTTTTGAATATTTTAAAATAATTATAATCTTACGATGATGTACAGATGTTCAACAATAACAGAATAGCAATCACAATAACATAATCATCAATAGAAAAATAAATGAAGAAAATAATCAGAAAGAACACATCAGATTTTATAATGGTTCGGTCAACTTGACCTACGTCCACTCCCTGGAGCCTCCCCTCCGAGTATTGTACTAACACAAAGTAACTCTTCTTCTACTCCCACAGTAAGACAGAGAAGCCTGTATAACACCTCCTTTCCACCAACCTGGTGAGGCGGAGAATCTGGACTCCTTTCGCTTCCTCCTGAAGTAGATAGAGAATCTGAATTCCTTTCGCTTCCTCCTGAAGCAGGCAGAGAACCTTGATCTTCTTGTAGACGATCCTTCCACGGAGACACTAAGGACAAGAGACTATGACCGAAGAAGATGACTCAGATCCTTATTTGGAGTAACCTTTGTGAACACCTCACAAACTCTCCCTCACAAGATCTTCTCTCTATCTCCCAAGCTCTCTCTCTCTCTCTCCTTCTCAAGTTCTCACAGGAAAGGATAGTGTAAAAAGATCTTAATGATTAAACAAAAAAGATCTTAAATAGGAATGCTCAAAAATTACCCTAAATATCAACTGGTCGTTAAAGTTTGCCCAGGACGATCGGTCGATCGTCCTGTACGATCAGTAGAATATCACATGAATCAGCCCAGACGATCTGATTTCTCTGGATGATTAGTAGATAAAATTTATTCTGATCGTCCAGTATAATTCTGCAATCATTCAGGACGATTAGTGTAAATTAAGAATTTCATCCAGAAGATAGCTCGGGTCGTCCAGGGCAACCTGTGCTTGATGATCCCAAAATGACTTGATCATTCAGGATGATATATATATCGTCCTGTATGATTAGTTCAAAAATGACAATATCATCCTGCATATTTCTCGGATCGTACAGCTAAAAACATGTTAGACGTTCTCAAAATGACTTGATCGTCTGGGCTGATACCTCGATCGTCCCAGACGATTAGTTCAAAATCGGGAATATCATCCAGCATATTTCTCGAATCGTCCAGGTGAAGTGCTCTGGATGGTTAGGATTTTGTATGTATTGTCCCGGATGATATGGTGATTGTCTAGGAAGTTATGATTGTATTAATCAAATATTAATATTTTTCTTAATCACCAGACTAATTTACGCATGATTGTAGTAAATCGTTCAGGATGATGCACGTATCATCCGGGACGATCAGACCAAATCTCTAAAAATAAAACTTACCTAACTTAATCTGGCGGCTGAGAATTTTTGATTTGAGCCTATAATCCTATATGATGGGTATATCATCCAGGACGATCAGCTTAATCAAACCGACTTAACATGGTCGCCCTAATTAGAGTTTCTATTTTTACTGGATCGTCTAGGATGATATGAACAAAATTTAAAATAGAAAACTCTAACTCACCAAAACTCTCCCCCTGAGTGTGTATGTGCAAGGTTACTTAGCTAGAGGATCAATTACATTACATTTGACTCAAAAAAGTAAAAAATTACATTTAAACACACGCAAACCTGATCTTGAGTTGGCTTCAATTGCATTTGATCTTTTATACCTGAAATATTAGCCAATCAAAATAGAACACAGAAATGTTTGTTATCATTAAAATCATAATCTTTAAATCTAAGTTTGTAACAATTTCTAACAATCACTCTAGAATCATTCATCTTATTTTTAAATACCCACATGGTTCCAACAACACTTTGATCTTTTGGTCTTTCTACCAATTCTCAAATGTCATTTCTAATAAATTGATTCAACTCCTCATGTATAGCTAGAATATAAAATTCATCTGAAAGTGCTTGATTTACAGTAGTGGGTTCAATTATTAAAATAAAAGTGGAGTGATTTACTTCTTTTCTCAAATCATATCTAACCATAACTCTTTTACTTGGGTCTCCTAAAATCAACTCCTTAGGATGACTCTTAGCAAAATTTTATTCCTTAGGCAATTGATTTTCTTTCTTATTTTCAACCCTCTCATCAACTTTTTCATTTTTAAGTCCTTGGGTGATTTTCTCACCTTCATCTTCATCCAACCTAGACCCTCTATTCAATTCATCAAAAATAACATGAGTGGTCTCCTCAACTACCAATGTCCTTTTATTGAAAACTCTATAGGATTTTCTAACACTTGAGTATCCTAGAAAAATTCCTTCATCAGATTTAGGATCAAATTTTTCTAAAAGAGTTTTTTCATTATAATGTATGAACACTTTACATCCAAAAATATGTATGTGTGAGAGGTTGAGAATTTTACCTTTAAGAAGTTCATAGGGTGTCTTATTTAATTTTGATCTAATGTTCACCCTATTCAATATATAGAATGCGGTACTAACTACTTCTGCCCAAAAATATATTGGAAGTGAATATTCTGCCAACATGACTCTAGCAGCTTCAATCAATGTTCGATTCTTTCTCTTAACTACTCCATTTTGTTGAGGTATCCTAGAAGCTGAGAAATTATGATCTATTCTATGAGTTTTGCAAAACTCATCAAACAATTCATTTTCAAATTCTCCCCCATGATCACTTTGGATTGTAACAATTTCAAACCCTAATTTTCTCTGAATCTAAGTGGCAAAGTCTCTAAACTCCTCAAATGATTCACTCTTATGATTTAAAAATCTAATTCATGTGAATCTTGAGTAATCATCCAAAATTACATACCCAAATATTTTTCCTCCTAGAGTTGTAGTGCTAACAGGTCCAAAGAGATTCATGTGAAGAATTGCTAAGGGTTTGTTAGTTCTAAGATCCTTGACTAAATGGAAGGAGAATTTGACTTATTTTTCTAGTTGGCATGCATCACAAAAGTGATCCTTAGTGACGGCTAATTTGGGTATCCCTCTAACTAAATCCTTTTGGGTGATTTTTCTAAGATTTCTCATGCTTGCGTAATGAAGTCTTCTATGCCATAACCATGATTCATTAGAAATAGTTTTTAAACAAAAAATAATAGAAGATTTTACAGAATTTAAATCAAATATGTATACATTATTTAATTCATCACCATATAACACATCAACACCATTTTGTCTTATCACACATCTTATAGGAAAAAAATTTATATGATATCCTTTATCGCACAATTGACGCTCAACAGATTATGTTTCAAACAGTCTACCAATAGAACATTTTCTATCAAAAAATTCTTTAAATTTCTAATCATACATGAACCAACCACTCTCTTGGTGGTATTATCTTCAAGTGTAATATTGCCTCTATTTTTGACTTCTAGTGATATGAATTGAGTTATATCTCCAGTCATGTGCTTCGAACATCCGCTGTCCAGGTACCAAATACGCTCACGAGGTCTTGTGTGAGAGTGTCCCTACAAAATCATCAAACGTTAGACTTGGGAACCCAAATAAGTTTGGGTTCTCCTCTTGACAATGGTAAATCAGATGTATGAGTGATATGCTGTGATTTATACATCTTTAGTCTCCACACTATATGTGTTCTATTATAAATATTATAAGTGTGGGAGATGTGTCCTAATATTCCATATGAAAAACATCTCACACCTGGGAATGGATTTCTTAATCTATATGAGTTATTACTTCTCTTCCTAGATGTTAAACTCATATTCTTTTGTTTAGACCTATAGAAATATTCAAGTGTGGGTGTTGGTCTATTTTGTTTAAAACATTTTAACTCTAATTTAACATATAAGTTTCTATTCTCCAATATAGAATATCCATTCTCAAGTCAATTTCTCTATGTTCAGTTTCTTCTAGAAAGACTTTAAAATCATTTTTAAGTTCTGTGTGAGATAATTTTAAAAGTTCATGCTATTTATTCAAATCATCATATTCATCTAATAGAGTCATGTAGTTGCTATTAATTAATGCATGGTCTTTCCTAAGGATTTCAAATTCTTTCTGTAATTTTAAGTAATCCAAATTCAACTTTACATACAGTTTCTTTAGTCTCCTATATGCATAATGAATATTCTCAGAAACTTCAAAAAATTCATCATAACTTAAGTCACATACCTCCTCTTAATCCGAATGATAAAGATTGCCAGCTATTAGACACAAGTTTGTGACTTCCTCTTCAGGTGCTATTTTTGATGAGTCAGATAAAGAGTCCGCCCAAAATGCTTTCTGAAATCTCTTCTTACCCTTCTTCACATTGGTTTTCTCCTCAACCTTCTCCTTGCTAGGATTAGCTTTATGATTTGGGTAATCTGTCTTAATATGTCCTGGCTTCCTGCACTCATAGCAAATTACATCATTTGAAGCCTTAGCATTTTTATGGAACTTACCCTTGCTCCACTGCTGACGTCTCCTCTGCTTCCTCCTTAGGAAACTTCTGAATTGCCTTGTCATTAAGGCAATATCTTCTTCATCCTCAAGCTGAGATTGATCACTCTCAAAGTCATCCACCTTCAAAGCAATATTTTTCTCCTTTCGCTTGTCACCTACATCAATCTGTCTTTGAGTCACAGATTGCTCGTAAACAATTAGTGATCCAAGAAGATTGTCAATAGAATAGATATTTAAGTCTTTCGATTCGGTTATAGCAGTTATTTTTGCATCATAAGTAGTAGACAAATAATGAAGTATTTTATTTTCTTTTTCTACATTCATTAATTTCCTACTTAAAGCATGCAATGAAGTAGCTATATGTATAAAATGAGTATACATGTTAGTGATTGATTTATTCGGTTTCATGCGAAAGCATTTATAGTCGTGCAATAAAATGTTTAATCTAGTCTGCTTCACTTCATTTGTACCTTCATATGTAATATAAAGTCTATCCCATATTTCTTTTCCAGATTTACAGGTAGAAACACGCATACAGTCTTCTGATTTCAAAGCACAGAAAAAATTATTTAAGCATTTGGCATTTAATTATGCTAACTTCCTTTCTTCTAAAATCCAATCAACAAATGGTATTTCTATTCTAATGCCTTCTACAATTTTAGAAGGTGCATTATATCCATCATGTACTAACATCTACATACGATAGTCAAGAGACTATCACTACAGGAAAATCTCTCATTACCGGTGGAATTTCCAGCGAATTTTTGGCAAAAATATTTCTGGCAAATTTCTGGCAAATTTTTGACAGATTATTTAGAAATATTTTCGACAAATTTGTAAGCAAATTTTCAGGCGGCTTTTCTGGCGGACTTTCGGGTGACCTTTCCAGTGGACTTTCCGGCGGACTTTCCGACGGAATCTAAAAATTCCTCAAAATATAACTTAATTTGATTATCATTTAAAATAATAAACTAAAATTTTTTAGGTTTTAATTGTAATATACTAAGAGTATTAATATAAATTAAAATATTTATATATTAAATCACATTTGCAGAAATGGCGCAGTGGTTAGATAGGTGCACGGGGGAGGTCCTGGGTTCAATTCTCAGGGCGGACAGGCGCGGGAGCGGGCTCTAGGTGTGGGTCGCGAGAGGGGCTGGGCTCGCCCGCTGGGCGCAGGTTACACATGAGAGCGGGGCGGGGCAGGGCGCGCCCGCTGGGCGCGGGAGCGAGGTGAAGCAGGGCGCGCGTGGGTTACGGGCTCTGGGCGTGCCCGCTGGTTGTTGTGTTCGATTTTTCTTTTTAAAAACTGATTTATGTATTCTGACGGATATTTTTCGCCGGAGAGAACTTCCAGCAAAAAATTCCACCGGAAAAAAATTTCTAATAGATTTTGTTCGACGAAAAATTTTTTTGACGCTCGATTTACCGTCGAAGATATTTTCGTCGAAAATCCGTCAAAATTTTTTGAAATCCGCCGGAAACTTCAAAATTTTTCGCCGGAAATTTGCAACTTTCCTGTAGTGTATAAAAAGTTGACATGCGAGTTTTTCAAAAGTCAAGTGAAATGTTGTCAAACAAAGGTGGTCTAATGATCGAATAACCTTCTAAAGTGTTTTGATTTCTAAAATTAATCATGAACATTTTCAAAAAGTAATCTAAACTTTAATTTTTAAACTCAAAGCTCTGATACCACTTGAAAGTACGAATAAATTGTTAGACCTATTAATTATGTCCATAGGCTAACCAAGAAGGGGGTGAATTGGTACTTTAAAAAATCTCTTAGATTTAATAAAATTGATTTCATTTTAAAAATTCATTTTTAAAAAATAATTTTTCAACCATAGAAAAATTATAAGTGCAGAAAATAAAAATGCAGTAAACAGTAAAAGAAACGAAGAACATCGAATTTTATAGTGGTTCGATCCAACAAAACCTACGTCCACTCCCTAGAGACTCCTTCAGGTATTATACTATACTCAAGTGACTCTCCTTTTGCCCCCACAGTAAAGTGGAGAAGCCTTTATAATTTCTTTCTCTTCCATTAAATCCCGATGCGACAAAAAACCATCCTTTTTCACCCTCCTGATGAAGGCAGAGAACCCAACATCCTTTCTCACCCTCCTGGTGATGGCAGAGAACCAATTATCCTTTTTTACCCTCCTAGTGATGGCAGAGAACCGGACTCTCCTTCAAAGATCTTCTCTCAAGAGTCTTCAAAGAGATAAGGTAGAGATGTGAAGTATAAATAATGAGATCCTCACTTTTGGGCAACCTTATGAATTCCCTCATAATTTTTTCCTTAAATATCTCACCACACTCACTCCCAAACACTCTCCCAAATCACTCTTTCTTCCACTCTCAAGAAGAAATTCATAGAAGATTAGTTGGGCAGTCAGTTTTTAGGACCCATATATACAAAGGACAAAAAAATCATCCAAAAACTAAAAGTTTTAAGTTTTACGAAGTCGGATCGTACTATACGATCGCATATCGTCCCGTACGAACAGTTCAAAATAGCTCATCCTGAGCAAGTAAATTTATATAAATTATGAATTTATTTATTATACAAAAATATTATCTCAATTTTATTAATAATATTATTCCTTATAGGGTATTATATTGGAGGCTGCTTCACACTTATTGATGGTATATGAGTGGCCCATCAACTATCCTAAGTTCATGAAAGCTTTGGTTTTTATGGGTCTTGATAGTGTCAGCCAAATAAGGTATAGGATGATGTACCACCACTTACTTATAAATCTAGTTGAGATGTGGTCGCCACAGACGAATACTTCTCACCTCCTTATTGGTGAAATGAGTATCACATTGCAGGATGTCTCGATGATATTGGGATACAGATTGATGGACATACTTTTGTTGGCCACCTAGTTATAGGTGCAGGTAAACGATGGTTGAGTTGACCAGATTGCTGTGATTATTTACTTGGTCAGCATCCAGACCGTAATATTTTGTACCATGACCCATTCAACCCGCAAATTACAATAAAGTTCAGGATGGGCCAGCGCATGCGCAAACATGTGTCCATTGAGATGGTTGAGGTGGACTTTCTTAAGGGACTCATACATTAATCTTTCTGAGATAGATTTTTAATGGCATGTGCGGGCTTACATTTTATTTCTGCTTGGATGTCACCGGCTACCAGATACTTCATGCTCTAAAATTCATTTATAGTACTTATCACTGATGGAGGACATAGTGATATTTCAGACATACTCACTTGGAGGTACAGTTCTTGCTCATTTATACAGTGAGCTGTTTGAAGTAACCAGACCAAAACGGGCGAACATAGCCGGATAGATCCACTTATTGCAGATATGGGCTTGGGAGCATTTACATATTGGGAGTCCTCAGCTTTATGTCCCTTTTTTTCAGCTCGATGGTTTGAGTGTTGGCATAAGATAATTTGTTATATTTATGTTGTGAATTTTTATCTCTATTACTAAAATATTAATACATGCCAAATAGGTGGAATGAGGAACGACTACGGGAGGTACCTGTAGGGAATGTTTTGACATATAGGGATGAGTTAGATGGCTTACTGGAGAGTCAGGTATGTTAAGTATAGTTATATTGGTACATTTTATTCATACTATTTGTATTTTGTGAAGATTATATTCTAATATATATATATATAATGATATGGGTAATATGGGAACCATACACTTTAGAGATTCATGCACAGGTTCCAGAGATATGTACTTCAGGTTAGGACACTTAGCTCTCTAGAGTTTCTTTGATCAGCTGAAAAAGGGTAGAGTAGCATTTTCCTGATCGAGTACTATGATAATTTGGATATTACTCATCCACCGATATCATGCCAATGGATCCTAATTTTATTAGAGTGGATGGACGTGGTAAGGCAGATACAGATTTGGCTTTATACCACCAGGCAAGTATTACACTGTGGGAGAGTAGGAGAGCATATATTATAATAGGAAAGATTCTTGGGCCGGATTATGATTATAAAGTGAAGTAATATTTAGTATGATTTCATTCTTGGGCAACACTATACATGCTAAAGGCCCCAGTGGATCCTCCGAGTATATACTATCCAAGATCACCAGCTGAACATCACATGGTAAGTTAAAGTTATATAAGAAGCATTAAATTTAATTATATGATAAACTTCAGCTGAATTATTAATCTTTGCAGTGAGATTTCTTTGTGAGTATGGAGAGGAGATTGCAACCATACTTCAAGGGGACTAAGGAGACACACATGCAGGTGGATGTGAACATTATAGAAGATATGTGCTAGAGACTGCGCCAGAAGATATACATTGATGATGCTCATTATTTTGATGAGATAGATACTCAGTAGACAGTGTTTAGTCCACTCGTTTCGACTGTAGATCCATATGATGCTGGGTCATCCTCCTATCCTTATCTAGGTCCTTCTTAGAGCCACTTCATAGTAGAGTTTAACATCATCTCCACACCTCAATTTATACCTTCTTCCTTGGGAGAGCTCCCAGTTACTCAGCCAGATGTTAGTGATCAAGAGCAACGCCATCTACGTACCAGGCCACTACGAGCACCATAATATTTCACTATAGGGACCAATGCGATACCACATTGACATAAGAGGAGGCATCAGTGTTTTGTATCATATATCTTTTTCTTGCTTTAGTTTGATTTTGCTGTTAATTTTATGTATCTCATTATGCTACTATCATTAAAATATGATGATGTTCTATTTGCATTCTACACAATCTTGCCTTAATGAGTTTAATTTCTTTGAAATGATATAGTCTTCGCTTTACTATATAATTAGCGAGTTATATTTAAATATTATAAAACTTCTAGTAGACAAGAACAAATAAATCCATATATTTTAATAAACATTCACAACAATATGGATTTTAGCATAATAATGAACTTAACAAAATTTAACATACACAACCATAACTATGTAAAATATATAGACATAGTTCATACTCAATATAGAAGAAGACATAGATTTTTTAATTCCTGAGCAGCATATGAAAATGTAATTGGAGCTGTGTTTGAGTCATACAACATTTCAGATGGAAGTTGAACTCATATTATAGGTTTTGCCAGTCCTCAATATTGAAGAACTGTCTATGGTTATCATCAGGTAATAACTCATTCATTCAATTTGTATAGAAATCTATAATGAACTGGTCAAACTTCGAACACCAATCAAGATATTAAATGACATGCTCAATGTCAAGGTAGCTACAGTCAATATCTAGCAGGGAATGACCACCATCTCTATGGTGTTTCATCTCATGATACCGCATCTATAAGAAATAAAGGTTGATAAGGTGACCATTCTCTTCCCGGAACCTAATTCCAAGAGATTTCCATCCGGTGGCGTTTAAGAAATCTCTTATCCTGTATAGTTTTACCCTTATTAACTCAGCATGTATATTTCAAAAGTAATCATCCTCATCTTCGGACCACTCATGCACACAACACCTAAATATCTCATTCTCATTCATCTTATGCTCCAACAGACTGTCACCAGTTCGTGCTATACAAGCATGCATTTTTAGCTTGCATTATCAAACTTTTCTTTATTGGGGACTCCTTTAAGCTTCTCCATACATGACTAAAATATTATGAATAATTTAAGCACCTGCTCAATAAATATACTTCATGTCTCTTATATGCACCCTTTGTATAGCAGTGATTTAAGATATTGAGCTATAAATTATAGCTATATAACACATTAAGACTTGAATAGATATTATAACTTTACGGGTCATCTGATATGATAGGCTATTACAAGCTACATATAATGTCAGTTCACATTAAATGAGATATTATAAGGATCCTATGCTCTAAATGTCACAGGCCATATAAGGAATCCAATGTCCTCAATAATTTCACATTAATTACTTATTATAGAGGATTCCAATATACTCTCATACTAATATTAGTTATAGTAATTATAACTTAGATTTATTGAGTATAATTAATGTAAATTAAATTAGAGGTAGTTTTAAGATTTTGTGATATATATATGTATATATATATATGTCATAAAACAATTCATATAGTACTCAATCATAATCCTTCTCAATATTAATAAAATAATTTGAAGATCCATTTTGGCTCTAACTTCTCTAACAATTGTCTTAACATTAAACAAAAATAAAATTTACTTATAAATATTTCCTATCATTTAAACATACTGAGAACGACAATAACAAACTGATATATATCCATAAACCTTAAAAATTATGATAATAACAAACAAGCAGGTACATTTTCATATTCATACAGACAAATACGTAGGCAACCATAAAACTTAAGAAGTTTGTCGATAACAGGCTCAAATCACGTGCTATACCTACTCCGAAATTAGGTTACTAGCACAACATATGAAAGTTTTAAGGATAATAAAGTCCTTCAACACTTCTGTAGTATGATGCGAGTGCGAGCTTGAAGTTGGGTTTGTGTAGGACAGCAATCAAATTTCTGTTTGAACTAATGTTGGACACATTACCAATCCGCGGCATCAAGAAAGTACTTCCTCTATCTACCAGGCATAAAACTCAAATTCTCATGCCTTGATCAGGAATGCATCAACCTTAGTATCCCATTTCCTATAAAGGATACATTAAGCAATATTAGCCATTGGGTTGCCCATGATCTCCTCGAACGATCCATCATCATGGCGTCTAATTTCAGCAAATCTAACCTTTAGAGTGTTAATCGGTGCTAGATGTGCTGCAAATTATGAAACCTCTCTTTGCATATATTTCCAGCCTTCCTCATTTAAACCCGCTCCATCCCTATGAGATAGATACCTCATAAGATCCATGCGTGTCTTCCATAGCTTGCAGTCCTCTTTATTTGACCAGGAATGTACATATCACCGGTAGATATGATTTGTTCTAGCCTTCTCCTCTAACGCATCATCAATTGGAAATGCTAAGCATCTATGAACTCTACTGCTACCCTCCATAATCAATTGCTTCAAAGAAACTTTTTCAGTCTCATTCTTTCTGGTTTGATACATTTTGATATGAATGCAGGATACTAGTTAGTTTGATCATAACAAGGAAAGGATTGTCTATTTATATGAGAATTTCATCTGGATAAAGGGGTAATAATTAATTGTCCAAAAATAAAAAAAGCCTGATTTGACATGACTAAATAAGTTGGCAACACAATAATTAATTAATCAGAAATGCATTTGGGTGTAGCACTGCACTACATGTTTATACCCTCATGCAAGACTGGGGGAATCAATGTTACAAGATATCATTACAAACTGATATGATAACACACACTAAGCTGTCATTATGAAGTGTTTTGACAACACATAATTATATGTCAATATAAAGTGATTTGATAATACAACTTTATAGGATTTGATTTGACAACACAACTAAAAAAAAATGCATTAAATAGTACTCATACAAAAGAATTTTATTTTTTTTAAATTAACAATAATAAGTCGCCCGTTTAATGGGCGACTTACTGGTAATCCCTTTTCTCGTTATTTGTCTGCTTACTTAATATAACGGCTACCTGACTCAGCATAGCCTAATGAACATATGTCGCCCGTTTAACAGACGACTTATCTTAGTATAGGAAAGTCGCCCATTAAACGGACGACTTTGACGACTTATCTTAGTATAGAAAAGTCGCCCGTTAACAGGCGACTTTGGCGAGTTTTAATTTTTTTTTTCGTTGGTTAATCACTTAATTAAAATTTGAATGATACTTAGTTTAAAAAATTACCCTATGTAAAAAGCATGTTCTCATCTCAAAAATTTTTGAAAAACGGCAAAAAAAAAAAAATAGTAGCAAGATAAAAATATGATCATGATCTCAAAAACAAATGAATTAGAAAGCTTCCCCAAATAGGTCCTTTAACCAAACTGCTATCCTTCTTCATCCTTCTTGTATGGCAATGCTTTGCCTTACAAGAAAGAACCATCTCAGCTGACGAGAAGAGTGCAAGCGAAGTGCTCATTAACTCAATAAAATCTTTTTAACCTACGTGCAAGCAATGTTCTCCTCCTCCAACACGATGAAACTTTAGCTCAAGGAAAATCATTATCTCTTTAATATAATTTTTTTTACTTTTTTTAACGCTGCATCGCAGTTTTTTACTTTTTCTCCAAGTCTTTTTTATTTATTTTAAAAAATAACAATCAAGACAATCTTTACACCCTATAAATATAACATGAGATCGATCGAAGATCGAACATCCTCACTCCCAACTAAAAGATCAAAGCCAATAGCAATGGCTGCTCTCATAAGAAAACAACAGAAAGCTTTAAGCTTCAGCGACAGAGCCTTCAAAGGTCTCGGCGACCTCATCAAGCTGCTCCCAAGCGGCACGGTCTTCTTATTCCAGTTCCTCAATCCCCTCGTCACCAACAACGGTCACTGCAGCACCGTCAACAAATACCTCTCCGGCGCTCTCCTCGCCATCTGCGGCTTCTTCTGCTGTTTTTCCACCTTCACTGACAGCTACGTGGGATCCGACGGGCGGGTTTACTATGGGATCGCGACGCGCACCGGGCTATGGACTTTCTCCGACCCGGAGGCGGCCGGGAGGGATTTGTCGAAGTATAAGTTGAGAGCAGGAGACTTTGTGCACGCGGTTCTGTCAGTTGTCGTGTTTGCGGTGGTTGCGTTGCTGGATGCGGACACGGTGCGGTGTTTTTACCCGGCCGCAGAGGCGGAGGAGGCGTTGCTGGTGAAAGTGTTGCCGACGGTGGTGGGTGGGATGGCGAGTACGGTTTTTGTGGTGTTTCCGAATCAGCGGCATGGTATTGGGTATCCGCCGGCGACTTTGCCGGAGGAGGATTATTAGGTTATTTGAAAAAAAAAAAAAATTGCTGTGTGCTTAATAGCCGTTGGATTTGAAAAATTAGTGATATGCAGCGTTAACTTTAATGTAAATTTAAAGATTGTTAAGTTATCTTGATGTAAAAATTTTCACTTATTTGTTTAGGATGTTAAAATAAAATATTTGGAATTATAAGAAAATTATTTTAAAGTAAAAAATATATATATTTGAATAGAAATAAATACATGTGATTATTTTTTTTAAAAGTTGGATCAAATCAAAATAAATATAGTACAAAGTTCAAATATGATAGTGATTGATAGCTGACAATAATAGTGGTAGCAATAAAAAAAATAATAATAGTAGCAGTGGTGATGACCGGCGGCCAACAGTGTCGACGAAGGGTGGCAATCGGCTGCCTCAGGTGGTGGTCATGCAGCCAGCGAGCGGTGGTGAGTGGTGCTCAGCGAGAGCCAGCAACCAACGATGACAAGTGGTGGCTAATGTCGGCGGGTGGTGATGGTGCCCGACACCGACAAAGCAGTTCGCTTGCGGTGAAATTAGAATTCAGTTAAAATTGGCCAAGTTTATAGATCATCAAAAATGAACTAAAAAGTGAAAAATATTCGTCAAAATTTTATACTGCATTCCTTTTTCATCAAACCAAACGTCAATATTTCAAAATTTTTATATTTGAAAACTTTACACCCACTTTATTTTAAACCAAATAACTCCTAAGAGAAATATTATTTTATACTTTGATTAGACATTAATTCCTCCATGGGTTTCGGGTGATAAATAGCCTATGAATATTTAATATTGATTGGTCGATGCATGAGTTGTTGCGTGGGGGGAAAGTGTTTAAAGAAGATAAGTGAATTAAGTAGATAAACACTAATGAAATGACGTTTTAATTCATCATTTGTGAATATAAATATTTTGAAGTTGAGGCTTGGCTTGGAGCAGCTTTGTTATTATATTTTAAAGTAATTTTTCAGTATTAAATTTTTTGAGATAAAAAAATTTTATATTAAAAAGCAATAAAAAAAGTCAAACGAAGCCTAAATTAGATAATTTTTAGGATTAGCAGAAAAATTAAGGTGTTGCGGGCTAGAATATACGCGGCGATAGAGATTGAATTTTGCGTCAAAGCGTTGCACGAATATCCAGCTCACACACAGAGAACACAAGATTTTTACGTGGAAAACCCTGAAAAGGGAAAAATCACGGGGCCTAGCTCAGTTGATATGATTCCACTAGAACTTGAGTAGATTACAGGGGGCTAACTCGCCTCTGAGGGTGATCAGATTACAAGTTATCAACCGTCGGGTTGAAGTAAGGGGTATGTGAAAATATGATGTCGTGCTGGCGAAACTTCGGGCCCTAGGCGGTAGTCTGATGGATTGCAGGGCCTCAAGTTGGTGGTCCGGCGAAGAGCAGGGCCTCAGGTTGTGGTCCGGCGAAGAGCAAGGCCTCAAGTGGTGGTCCGGCGAAGTGCAGGGCCTCAGGTGATGGTCCGGCGAAGTGCAAGGCCTCAGGAGGTGGTTCGACGAAGTGCAGGGCCTCAGGTGGTGGTCCGGCAAAAGAGCAGGGCCTCCGGTGGTGGTCCGACGAAGAGCAGGGCCTCAGGTGGTGGTCCGGCGAAGTGCAGGGCCTCAGGTGGTGGTTCGGCGAAGTGCAGGGCCTCATGTGGTGGTCCGACGGAACTCTGGCGGTGGTCGAGGAGGAGCAAGGAAGCAAGAGCTCTCCCTTTCTCTCTTAGGATTAGGTGTACTTTTCAAGAGGAGAGGGGGCTCTATTTATAAATTTTTGTGAGTGACATGGCCGGTAAATAGGTGGAAGATCAGGGGTAGTTAGGGAGTGGTTTGAATGGACGGCCGATGTTGAATCCCTTGATCGTGGACCGTTTGGTGGATATTTGAAGGTCTTAAAAATGTCGGATTTTTGGCGATCTTGGGCTCGTTGGATTCGTCTCATCGAGACGCTCGATTCGACTATAAGCATATCACATTTGGAGACCGTTTGGTAATCCAAATTATGGCTTAAACCTTCCAACGGTGCTTCAGACCCTTGATTTGGACTCATTTAGGCTCGGATTGGGTTGAATTTGGTGTCGTTGGGTTCGTATTTCTGAGACGCTCAGTTTGACTATAAGTTTGCTGAAATCAGAGTTCGGATGGTCCCAAATTTAATTTCGGAAGCTTCTAACTTAGTTTTGCCTCGAGATTCCTGCCCGATTAAGATAATTTTTTGAGGATGTATCAGTTGCCCCCCTATTTATGGACGTCAAAGCTTCAGGAGTCTGAAAATACGTGTTACAATTTTTCAGGAAATTTTTTCGTGCAATTTGATATTTGCAAAAAATCAAACATGCTTGTAGAAGTCCCGAACGGCTCTATAAGTGCCAAAATTGAGTCCGGAACGTCGAAAAATAGTTCTGGGGACCCCAAAAATGTCTAATTTGACCTTTCCTGCGTGCCGTTGCTCGCCCATCCCACCTAGCCCGCCGCGGCTTCTGCCCACTTGGCCCGCCATGCGGCCCTCCTGGCCCGCCACGCGTTCGGCCTGCCTAGCCCATGGGCCGGCCCGCCTGGCCCGTGCGCCCGACCCGCGCCTGGCCTGTGAATCGTGGCCGCGGGTCTACCGGGCGGTTTCCCGGTCCGCCGGGTTGCTCGGTCCGCCGGGTTAACCGGCGGTTAACCGGTTGACCTGACCGGTCAACGATTTTTTTTTACAGATATATATATATATATATATATATATATATATATATATATATATATATATAAATATCTAATATATATATATATATATTCAAATCTGCCCTTTTGCTATACGGGAGGTCTTCTCCTGCCTTCGGATAGGTGGCATCCCTTATCCTACAGCAGGGCCCCTCCCTATACAGAGGTCATGTCGGGTGACCACCTTCCCTCGAGTGATCCCGCGGTTGGGAGAAAGTCCGCCACGCTGCCTAACGGAGAGCGGAGGTCCACCAAAGTAGCGAAGGTGGATGATGTTGCGTCCAGTATTACGGGCGATCTTTTGATGATTCTTCACAATAATTTCCACTTCCCGAATGATGTGGTGATGATGGTTCTGAAGAGGTCTGATCGGGCCAGTCTTCCTCCTCCCGGGTACCTTACTGTCAGCGAGACCAGTCTGCGAGCAGGACTGCGTTTGCCACCTCCTGCTGAGCTGGTCGAGATTTTGAAAAGATGCGGGGTGTGCTTGTCACAGTTTTCTTATAGAGCCATGTCGGTGACAGTGGGACTGATTACCCTTTTTAGAGATCGGGGGACCGTGCTGACACCTGAGCACCTTTCGCGGATGGGACGACTTACCAGTGGCATGCAGAGGCGTGTGACTTTTAGATGCAAATGGTTAGACATGCGCACCCGGGATCCTGCGAAGAGCTGGTCCAGTTCCTACTTTTTTCTGAGGAATGACTGGGGCCTTCTTGAGAAGTGGGGGAAGATGAGGGACTTGCCAGCTCCTTTGCACATCAGAAAGGAGGACATAATGAGGCTTCTGAAGGTCCCCGACGTCGAGCATCTTCTATATTAGGTTCGTTATTTAAATAAGTATATAGAAGAATTCCTATTCAAGGTTGGCCTGTCCTTTCACCCCGGGAGGTCGAATGCTCGGATGTTGAAGCCGACTTCTAAGGTTCCTGAGCCACCTGCCCCAGTTCCAAAGGCAGCCTCTAAGCGACAGGTAGGAGGTAAAGATCCTCAGGTTTTGCTGAAGAAAAAGAAGTTGGAGGGGGCTACGGCGAACATAAGCAAGGTTACACCTATTTCTTCCCCCGTCAAGATTCGTGTTCCTAGGGATGTCTTGAGCCATCAATGTGTCGGACATCGCAAAGCTGATGACCTTGTAAGGAACTCTTTTCTAGTGTTTCTTTTCTTTTTGTTCTGGGATGGCTTCTAAATACCCTTTTTCTCTTATTTCAGTTGTTACGGCGTACAGAGCTCGAGGCCGAGCTAACGGGGGCCCTGAATGCGTGGAATGCCGAATTTGTGAAAATCAAGTATCTTCAGGGAGAATTCAAGCAGAAGTATGACCAGAAGACTAGAGAGGCCAAGGTGCTTGAGGAGGAGCTTTGCGGGTGTAGGACTGAACTGGCAAATATAGTACAATCTGTATCCCTCCAAAACCAGCAGATTGATCATCTTCAGGTTGACCTTGAGAGGGCTCAGGCGACGATCATCCAGCTTTGTGAGGATCAGAGGGCTTCTAGAGAGAAAGTAGCGGTGCTCGAAGCTGAGGACAAGAGGTCCCAGATTCTTATTGCTAAGAAGGAAGCTGCTTTGACGAGTTTTGAGTCTTCAAGGGTTATTGAGGATTTCAAGAAGTCAATAGCTTTCAAGATCATCATCCAGGACCATATTCAGGAGGCTCGTGACCACATTTACGAGGTAGAAGTGAAGGCTTTAGAGCAGCAGTGCCTTGACGATGGGTTCATCCGGGGCTTTTTGAAGGGAGTCCGTTTGATGCAACGAAAGATCGGAGTTGAGGTTGAGGGGCTGACACCTAGTCAGGCTTCAGATGACTTTCCTCCGGGTTCTGATGGCGACGAGATAGAGAGCGAGCTGCATAAGGCCTTTGCCCTTGAGGCTGATGATGAAGTAGTAAATATTGAGTAGTGTCTTTGCTAGTTGTACTTATCTGATCTTTCTTAGTTCTTTTATTTATGTTGGAGGTTCATGTTCATATATGTTGTCATTTATGATTCAGTAGTGGATTTCTTATTTAGCAGTGGATTATGTGTTGCTTTCTATGATATTACCTTTATACTCCTTCTCTTTTTTAAGGTACCTGACTTGTCTGAGGTTATTGATTACGCCGTTCAATCTATGAAAGAGGTCAGGTCGTACCCACTTAGGACCAACTTTCAAGCGACTGATATTCAAGCTTCTCTTTTTAAGGAGTTCAAGTTTCAAGTGAAGGACATTTGGCCTTTCCGAGGTTGTTGATTATAGCATTGTATAATGCTATTTAACCTGTGTGGAAGTGGTCGAATTGGATCCCCCTGGGACTGATCATCCAGTGATTGAGGTGTAACGAAGAGTGTGCGTGCCTCGAAACCAAGGATATTATAACTAAGTGACATCCACTTAGGACGTTTTGACCTATCCGAGGTTATGAATTGAAGCATTTTGTTATGCTTTTTAACCTGTGTGGAAGAGGTCGGATCAAATCCCCTTGGGATTGATCATCCAGGATTGAGTTGCAATCATGTTGTGTATTACTCGCATCTAGGATTTCAAGATTGAGACTCAAAGTGTGTATGAGATTACAGTCCTAATTGAAGGAGGTAATAATGTAACTGAACAAGGGAACAAAACTTTACTGTATTGAACAACACCATACTTCCCTGAAACAACTCAAGGATAGGAGCTACAAATGTTACTATCAATATAAGAGGTAAACGACACTTAACACTTAAAAACAAAAACACTTTTATCTTCTACTGATAGTATTTATGAAGGTTGTCCACATTCCAGGTCCGAGGAAGCATTTTTCCTTCAGCATCCCTTAGTTTGAAGGTTCCTGGCTTTACCATGGCTGCCACCAAGTACGGACCCTCCTACAGGGGGGAGAGTTTATTGCGTTGTGGGCCTTTTCCTGCCGCCTCGATGCTGCGCAGAACTAGATCCCCTATCGCTATACGGCGTGGTTTCATCCTTCGGTTATAGTGACGGGCAATTCTCTGATGATAAGCAACGGTCTTGAGTACCGCTTCATCTCTTGCTTCTAGGAGGAGGTCTAAATTACATCTGAGCTTTTCTTCGTTACCGTTGAAGTCAAAAGTTTGGACTCTATGACTTGAAACTCTAATGTCGACTGGAATGACAGCTTCGGTGCCAAAGTAGAGAATGTACGGGATTTCTCCTGTTGGGGTTTGTGCCGTGGTACGATAGGCCCAGAAAACATTTGGGAGCTCGTCAGCCCATTTCCCCCCAGCCTTCTCCAAGTGTGTCTTCAATCCTTTCAGAATCATCCGATTAGTGACCTCTGTCTGTCAATTAGTCTGGGGATGGGCCACAGCCGTGTGTACTAGTTGAATGTGAAGATCTTTACAAAATATGGTAAAGACCTTTCCCGTGAACTGTGTTTCGTTATCTATAATCACCTTTACGAGAATGTCGAAACGACATATTACGTTCTTCCATAATACCTGTTTGGCATTTGCCTCTGTGATTTTTGCCAGAGGTTCAACTTCTACCCACTTAGTGAAATAATCCACAGCTAGGATAATAAACTTTCATTGTCCAGTGGCTATGGGGAAGGGCCCATTATGTCGATCCCCCACTGAGCAAAAGGCCAGGGACTCTGTAGTGTTGAGATTTCTGTAGTAGGTAGATGGGTAAGGTTGGCATGTAATTGGCTGTTATTGCACTTTCGTATGAAATCTAGTGCATCTTGTTTCATCGTGGGCCAGTAGAACCCTTGTCTCATTATCTTATGGGCGAGTGCCCTTCCGCCCAAATGTTCTCCACAGATGCCTAAATGTACTTCTCGGAGCGTATAGTCAGCCTCAGAAGGAGGGAGGCACTTGAGATAGGGCCCTGTGAAAGCCCGTTTATATAACTCTCCATTTACAACGGTAAAGTTGGACGCCTGCCTCTGAAGTCGTACTGCTGCTAATGGGTCTTCTGGAACAACACCCTCTTGTAAGAAAGATAGAAGAGGGTCAATCCAGGATGTCTCTCCTGATTCAATCGACTGTATTATCCATAGGCCCGAAATACTTGGAAAATATATCTCCTCGATATACCTTCTTTTGTATGTGTCACCAGTTGTAACAGTAACTAGTTTGGAGAGGGCGTTTGCTCATATATTTTGCTCCCGAAGAATATGTATAATTTGATATTCGCTTATACGAGCTAGGAGCATATTTACTATGTTGCAATAAAGAATAACTGGGGGTTATGGATGTCAAACTCCCCCTCTACCTGTAAAGCAACTAGTTGTGAATCAGTGTAGACCACCAGGTTTTATACTTCACAGTAAATTATCAGGCGTAATTCGGTAATAAGAGCCTCATATTCTGCTGTGTTATTTGTTGCAGGGAACTTGAGTCGGAGCCCGTATTCAAGAGTAACTTGTTGCGGAGAGATCAACAAGATTCCTGCTCCGGCACCAGAACTTCCAGATGCTCCATCAACATACATTGTCCAGCACGGGGGAGAAGGAGAAGAGCTTAGTGACTTGTCAGATACTGAGATGGTGCATTCAACCACAAAATCTGCAAGTGCCTGGGACTTGATGTCAGGTCTGGGCAGGTAATGAATGTCAAACTCTCCCAGTTCTATAGACCACTTGATGAGCCAACCAGAGGGTTCGGGCTTTCGCAGGATGTTTTTCAGCGACAGATTCATGTAGAGTCCAATTGTATGGGCCTAGAAGTAAGGGCGTAGCTTCCTAGCCAAGTAGACTATGGCTAGTGATGTTTTATCTGCTACGGGATAACATCCTTCTATTTCGGATAGGATCTTGCTGACATAGTATATGGGGCGTTGAGTAGCATTCTCTTCTTGGACTAGGACTGAACTAATTGCCTGGGCGGAAACAGCCAAGTACAAAAATAATTTTTCCCCTAGAATTAGCTTTGATAGTAGCGGAGGTGAAGCAAGATAGGTTCTAAGCTACTCGAAGGCCTCTTGGCATTCGTCTGTCCATTGAAACCCTGAGTTACGGGCCCCTCGGAGGATCTTAAAAAAGGGCAGATATCTATCTCTGGAGCGAGCTAAGAAGTGAGAGAGCACCGCGATCCTTCCATTTAGTCTCTAAACTTCCTTGATGTTTCTTGGAGGCACCATGTCCCTCAGAGCCTGAATCTTCTCAGGATTGGCCTCAATCCCTCAATAGGTGACTATGAACCCCAGGAATTTTCCTGAGGCAACTCCGAATGCGCATTTAGAGGGGTTGAGGCGCATGTTATAGGATCGCATAAGACAAAAGTATTGTTCTAAATCAGAGATATGCTGTGATTTTTCAAAACTTTTAACCAACATATCATCCACGTACACCTCCATAGTATGTCCAATAAGGTCTTTAAATACCTTATTCATGAGACGCTGGTATGTGGCTCCTGCATTTTTCAGTCCGAATGGCATAACCTGGTAGCAGTATAGTCCTCTATCTTTTTAAAAAGTTGTTGCCTCCTCGTCTACGGGATTCATCCTTATTTGATTGTAGCTTGAGTAGGCATCCATGAAGCTTAGTATTTGGTGTCCATATGTGGCGTCTACTAGTTGATCAATACGAGGGAAAGGAAAATTGTCTTCCGGACAGGCCTTGTTGAGGTCTGTGTAATCTACACACATCCTCCAAGCTCCACTGGTCTTTTTAACCATGACTACATTTGCCAGCCAGGTGGGATAGTGTACGTCCCATATGAATTCAGCTTTCAAGAGTTTATCGACCTCCTTTTCAATTGCTTGCTGGCGCTCTGGTGTAAAATTCTGTTTCTTCTGGATTACTAGCTTGCATGTTGGGTTTATTCTAAGAGAGTGAGTGATTATCTCAGGGCTGATTCCTGACATGTCTGCTGGAGTCGAGGCGAAGACATCCTAATTTTTTCGTAGAAATTCTACGTACTTCGTCTTTTCTTCTTCTAAGAGTAGTGACCCGATCTGCACTGTTCTTGAAGGATGTTCATCAGATAGGGAGACATGGGCAAGATCCTCGATTGGGGAGGCCTTTTGAGGAATGTCTTCATTTCATAGATCAAACCTCAATGCTCAAGGTAATTGATGGGCGTGGTTGAGCCTGTCGAAGATAACAGGATTATGCTTCTTGCTGATCTCCTTTCATTATGCCAATTCCTGCTGGGGTGAGAAATTTCAACTTCATGTGTGGGATTGAGGCAACAATCCCAAAGATTGACTGTAATGGCCTTCCAAAGATAGCATTGTATGATGATTCCGACTTCACGATAATAAACTGGATAGAGTGTGTAGCTTATCGGGGGAACTCTCCTAGTATAACAGGAAGGCTGATCGTGCCTTCTACTCGTACGGCCCGATTGTCAAATTCGTATAACGGTCCTGCGGCAGGCTAGAGTTTTTCTCTAGCAAGACCCAAGCTGAGAAAAGTGGAGTAGAATAATACATCTACAGAGCTCCCGTTATCTACCAAGATTCTCTTGACTTTATAGTACGGGTCACCGATTCCTGCACTTATTACGAGTGGGTCTTGATGAGGGGTCTTCACCCCCTCCAAGTCTGAATCATTGAAGGCAATAGAATGGTCGGCACGGGACATCTTTGGTGTAGGCTCTTTAGTGATGGCGATCAGTACTTGACTTGGCATTGAAGGTACCCCAGCAATGGTTTCAATTTCGCCCACCATTTGGTGATTGATTGTTGGTTATTTTTGTTGTTGATTCTGCCCCCCATCTTGGACACCATCCTACTAGGCTGGTGGATTCTTGACAAATTATCGGAGATACCCTTACCGAATCAGTCTTTTGATCTCTTCTTTGAGCTGTCTGCAGGCTTCGGTAGTATGTCCACGACTGCGGTGGAAGTGGCAATATTGCTCCTGATTCCTGACATTGGGTTTTAGAGGTTGGGGCCATTTAACACTCTCCTGATTTTGGATGACCATCAGTACATTGGCTCGGGACGCGTTGAGTGGCATATACTCCTTTTCTGGGCGAGATTCTCGTAATGGATGTGAGGGTCTAGGGGGCAAATTAGTGTTCTTTTTTTGATGGGAGGAAGGATTTTCCATCCCAGGTGTGCTTCTTTTCTTCTCAGTTGTCTGCTCGAATTATTTTCTGTGGGCATTGAACGCCTCATCGGCAGATATTTGTGCTTCCACGCATAAGGGCTGAGTAAAAAGGGCCTGGACGGAGTCCTCCAAGAAAAACTCCTCTGAGTAACTCAGGATCCACTCCAGGAATCTGTCGAGCTTCAGTAGAAAACCTCTGGAAGCACTCCTTGAGGGACTCATTTTCATTATGTCGGATTCCAAAGAGGTGGGAGGAGTCTTTAACCATTCTTCGATTGGCAACAAATTGTTCAACGAACACTTTGGCCAATTTAACAAACATGAGAATGGATCCGACAGGGAGTGAATAAAACCATGTTCGAGCATGCCCTTTCAGGGTGGCAGGAAATACTTGGCAGAGGAGCGCATCTGAGGCTCACTGGATGTGCATTATAGTTCTGTAGTGGTCGATATGCTCGTATGGGTCAGATGTCCCATCATAGGGATCGATACTGGGTAGCTTAAATCCTGCCGGGATAGGGTGATGAAGAATGGCCTCAATCAGAGGTGATGACTCCTAGAAATCCCATGGGCGAGGTGGGTGCCTCACACCTCCCCCAGGAAATTCTTCTCGGACCAGCCTTCGCAGTTCATGCCTTAGGGCTTTATGAGGGAGTTCAGAAATCTGTGGCCGGGCTAAGCCTTCAGGAGCGTCCTGAGGAGTGCGTTGTTGCTGATCTGTGCGCGTAGGATGGGTAGAGCTGGTTGTGTCAGCAAGTTCATCATCTTGACGTGTTGGAAGACGTCTCCTTGGTGGAGGGAGAGGAAACTCGACATAAAGGTGGTATGCTGGAACATCTTCGACCCTTAGCGGATCTCGATGGAGTAGAATCTCGTCAGGGAGTGCTAGTGTAGCTGGTCGGGTCTTTCATAGAAGTTGAAGGATCTCCTTCTGGGAATCCTCCATCCTTTGAATGCGATCTTCCAGGGATGGTCCTGAAGTCCCTTCTCCGGCAGGGTTTCGGCCACTGGGTTGAAAAGAGGCAAATGCCTGGCGTCCCTGATTCAGGGACTGATTCTGAGATTGGTGTGAAATGGAGTGAGAGGCTCCCAGGATGCGATTACTATGCATGTTGGCTATTACAGTAGTGCTTCAGGATAGTGGGACTGACTTTCCCACAGACGGCGCCAAACTATTGCGGGCTAGAATATATGTGGTAATAGAGATTGAATTTTACGTCCTAGCATTGCATGAATATCCAGCTCACACACAGAGAACACAAGATTTGTACGTGAAAAATCCTGAAAAGGGAAAAACCATGGGACCTGACCCAGTTAAAATGATTCCACTAGAACTTGAGTAGATTACAGGGGGCTGACTCGCCTCTAAGGGCGATCAGATTACAAGTTATCAACCGTCGGGTTGAAGTAAAGGGTATGTGAAAATCTGATGTCGTGCTGGCGGAACTTCGGGCCCTAGGCGGTAGTCTGATGGATCGCAGGGCCTCAGGTGGTGGCCCGACGAAGAGCAGGGCCTCAGGTGGTGGTCCGACGAAGAGCAAGGCCTCAGGTGGTGGTCCGGCGAAGTGCAGGGCCTTAGGTGGTGGTCCGACGAAGTGCAGGGCCTCAGGTGGTGGTCCGGCGAAGTGCAGGGCCTCAGGTGGTGGTATGGCGGAACTCCGGCGGTGGTCGAGGAGAGCAAGGAAGCAAGAGCTCTCTCTTTCTCTCTTAGGATTAGGTGTCCTTTTCAAGAGAAGAGGGGCCTCTATTTATAAATTTTCGTGAGTGGCATGGCCTGTAAATAGGTGGAAGATCAGGGGTAGATAGGGAGTGGTTTGAATGGACGGCCGATGTTGAATCCCTTGATCATGGACCATTTGATGGACATTTGAAGGTTTTAGAAATGTTGGATTTTGGCGATCTTAGGTTCGTTGGATTCTTCTCGTCGAGACGCTCGATTCGACTATAAGCATATCACATTTGGAGACCGTTTGGTAATCCAAATTATGGTTTGAACCTTCCAACAACACTTCAGACCCTTGATTTGGACTCATTTGGGCTCAGATTGGGTTGAATTTTGTGTCGTTGGGTTCGTATTTTTGAGACGCTCAGTTTGACAGTAAGTTTGCTGAAATCGGAGTTCGGATGGTCCCAAATTTAATTTCGGAAGCTTCTGACTTGGTTTTGCCTCGAGATTCATGCCCAATTAAGATAAATTTTTGAGGGTGTATCAAAAGGTAAAATATTTTTTAGTGAACCTATAACACTTAAAAAGAGTGATTTTTAGACGAATTTGAAATACAGTACCCCTAATACATACATATTATGTTGAAACCCTTCACTATCTCCAAAGTTATTGTTGTTGGTGACTATTGGATGCCTTGTTTGATTTGAAGTAAATAATCTCAAAAAAAACTTTTTAGAGAATTTGTATACCAAAATGAGTCATTTTTTTATGACTCCAAATTTAATCAAAATAAGAGAATTTTGAATGCATGTCCCCAAAGCATACATACGACATTAAAACCCCACATTATTCTCGAAGTCATCTTTGTTGGTGATTGTTGGATGTATTATTATGCCCTCATCGTGCCCCAATCCATGACCCCGCATTGCCATCCCAAGGCCCTATGCCATTGTCCATAGCATATGCACTGCTTTAGGTCACCATCCCTACCATGTTCTTGAAAAAAAATCAAAATAGAGAAGTTGTGGATTTAGTTTTTGTTGTGGGCTAGAATATTCGCGACGGTAGAGTGAGTAGATTTTTTATCTTAGAAATACACAGATATCCAGCACACAAACACAGAGAGAGAGAGAGAAGTAAAAACTTCGATCTTTTTTTACATGAAAAACTCGAAGAGGGAAAAACAAAGGTTGACCTGTCCCACGACTTAGAGGCGGTCAAATTACAATAGTTTGGAGAGTTAGGAAAAGTCTGGCGATGGTCGGGCAGAAGTCCAACGGCTGCGATCGGCTGCCGGGTGGAAGTCCAATGGCAGTCGGTGTCTAGGCAGTGGTCCGACGACGATCAGCGGCCGGATGGAAGTCCGGGTGGCGGTGGTGCTAGAGTTCTTGAAGCTTCAGAGCTCTCTCTAATCTATAGTCAAATGTCCTCCTCATGTAGAGAGTAGGGGTCTATTTATAAATTTTCATGAGTGGCATACCCGTAGAAATAGAGAAGATCCGGGGCAGGTTCGGAGTGCCCCATTGGGTGTCTTGTATTGATTCCCCCGATCATAGAGAGTTTTTCAACTGTTTAAGTGCCTTAACGATGTCAGAATTCAGCGATCTTGGCTTCGTTGGATTTGTCTCACCGAGCCACTCGACTTGACTATAAGCATGCCATATTTGGATATCATTTTGTCATCCAAATAATGCTTTGATCCTTCCAAATGTGGTTCGGGCCCCCGATTTGGAACCATTTAGGCTCGAGTTGGACTGATTTTGGTGTCGTTGGGTTCATTTTTTTGAGACGTTCAGTTTGACTATAAGTTTGTTGAAATTGGAACTCAGATAATCCCAAATTTAATTTTGAAAGTTTTCAACTTGAATACGCCTTGAGATTCGTGCATGGTTAAGATGATTTTTGGTGACGTATCCGTTGCCCCCCCCCCCCCCTATTTTTTGGACGTCGAATCTGGTAGATTCCAAAAATATGTTTGTGGTTTTATCATTCTGCGAAGTCAGAGCGTTAATCAGAGGGAAAAATATCAAAAAAGTTTACTCTAAAACTTTTCAAATAGATCAAAACACTTTTCAAATAGCTCAAAACTTATCATAGAGGCTCTTTTGAGCTTCAATAGAGTCAAAATTGAGTTCGGAACATGAAAATCAGTTCCAGGGACCCAAAAAAATATCCAAAACGGACTTTGCGAGATAAAGAAATATATAATTAGTTACATAATTAATTAATACTAATTATTTAATTAAAAATGAATCTACAGAATCAATAACAATATTTATTTGTCATTATACTTTATCAATCTGCGAGTGGTTTGAATGGCCGATCGTAGCCGGACTTCCACCCGGCCGTCGAATGCGGTCGAACTTCAACCCTACCATCGTCGGACCACCACCCGGCCGCCGGACTCCAGCCCGATCGATGTCAGACTTCCACCTGGCCGCCGACTGCCGCCGAACTCCAACCTGACCGTCGTCGGACCACCGCTCGGCCGCTGACCGTCACTGGACTTCAGCCCGACTTTCGTCAAACCACCGCCCGGCTGCCGACTGCAGCCGGGCTTTAGCCCGACCTTCATCGGACCACCGTCCGGCCGCCAACCCCTCCGTACTTCAGCTCGACCGTCGTTGGATCAGCACCGACCTCCTCTGGACTTCCACCTGGCCGCCGAGCATCGCCGAACTTCGCCCGACCTTTGTCGAATCATTCCCCGTCAACTGAACTTCTGCACAGGCGCCGTCGGACTTCCGCCCGACTGTCGCCAAACCTTTGCTTAACTCTCCAAACTACTGTAATTTAACCGCCTCTAAGTCAAGGGATGGGTCAACCCTTGTAATTCACTCAAGTTTAGTATAATCTTTTCACTTAGGCGAGGCCCCGTGATTTTTCTCTCTTCAGGCTTTCCACGTAAAAAAGATCGGGTGTTTTATTTCTCTCTCTCTATTTGTGTGTTGGATATCCGTGTATTGCTAAGACAAAAAATTTACTCACTCTACCGCCGCGAATATTCTAGCACGCAACAAGTTTACAACTAAATTTAAAAGATTCAAAATATAATATATTTAATTGACACTATATTCTCAAAATATATACATTATAAATACTTGCAATCAAATAACCCCTAAGATGTCTACAATCTTTACACAAGCTTTGAACATCATACTCAATGTTTGAAAGACTAGATGCAAACAGTATGAAGCACCAAATAGATGGAAGAGTTCATAAGCTCCAAAACAAGCTTATTAATTAGAAGCTCAATTTTGAACTTATTTAAGGGCCTGCTTAAGACTATTGTAGTATTTTATAAAATTGGTTGTAAATTTGCTTTAGAGAAAATAATTAAGGTTTCTTTTGAGACATCTTTTTTATTACTTTCTAAATTAATTTTTTAGTACAAAAATTTTTAGAACAAAATTTTTTTAACTAGAAGCTGTCTTAGAAATCAGTAAGAAAACTGTCTCAAACGAAGCCTACGTTATTCTGGCTGCATAAAATAATTTTTCATTACAAAATTTTTTAAAAATTAATAAGAAAGCAGTAAAAAAAATATAGTCAAACTTCTGTTATTTTATGCAGCCTACGTTACTCTGGCTGCATAAAATAACTTTCCATTATAAATTTTTTTTTAAAATAATAAGAAAACAGTAAAAAAAATATAGTCAAATTAAATCATGATTGTTACATTAAAAATAATAAATTAAGAAGTTGTTCTAAGGAGACCCTCAATCTTCTAGCCAATTTTAACTGGTTAACTTAGGTATAATGGGCGTGAAACTCATAACTGCAAGGATATCACAATAGCCCAAATTCTAGAATAAAATAGTTACTATAACAGCTCTGTAATAAGTAACGCCCACTTCTGATTTATTCAAGAAAAAATTTATATTATAATATGCTGAAGTAAATTATATCAAAATAATTTTATATTATAATAATTTAGAAATAAATATAATAATTTTTATGTTCAACTTGATATAATTTATGTAAAAATATTCTGACATCATTTTTATTTTTTTATTTTGCCAGGCTAAATTAGGCCTAAATGACATCAATCAAAGAGAATGGCTTACCAATCCAGTAGCCACATGCCAAACAAATAAAAGAACAGTAGCAGCTAGCATATTAAAATTTTCAATTAACATTTTCTAGTGATAAATGCAATTATTTCAACTAATGGTCAACTAAGGGTGAAAATGAGTCGAATTGAGCTTGAGTCAACTTAAATTTGAACTTGATTAATTAATTGAGTTCGAGCTTGAGCTTTATTTTACAAGATCGAGCTGACTTATTTCTTATAAAAAAGAGAAAATAATTATAATTTAAACAATTATTAAAATAAAAATGATAAAATAACGAGAAATTATAAGAAAGAAAATAAAGAATAAAAACTGAGATATAATTTTTAAATATTTTTAACAACTAAAATTATAAATTCTAATATATTTTAAGTATATTTTATATTAAAATTATTTTAAATGAGCCGACTCCTGAGCTAAAGAGTCGAGTCGGGACAGGCTCAAGCTTGATTCTTTAGCTCATCGAGCTTGGCTCACGAGTAAACATGACTCACACCCCAAATTTCAACTTTAGGGCATCTCGAATGCCATAAAAACTGATTTGTTATCAAGATGTAATTCATCTTGTTTTCAAAAAGAATATTTATTCCACAGAGAACAACAAATTTCATTTCATTTGAAATGTTCATAATCCAGAGAAAAAATTGCATAAAATTCATTTCATTTGATTTACTTTTAATCCAATACAAGCAACACAATGTATAGGATCTTGCCATTCAAACAGAGACAGATCTGCAATATAATTGTAATGCACTGCTTACTATCAGTGAAAAATTATAAATATTTCTTGTATTGGAATCAAACAAAACAGATGCAGAATCCATTAGAAAAAAACAAAAATTTCAAGGAAACTGCCCAAACACAAAACTAAGCTGATTCTAATTACATCTGCAGACTAAACTTCCACCTTTCTAAATTAGTTCAGCAGTTTGTCAAATGGCTGATTCACTGAGGTTAGATAAATACACAAACCTGGAGTAGCCAAGTTGCCTCTAATGAGATTTCAGGGCCACCGATTCAAATCATAGAATCTCTTTGCAAATAGTACATTAACTGCCTCTCAAACCCTGCTTGCTGTGGCTGAAGTAAAACGCCAAGAAACAAGAAGGGAGCAGAAGCTAGTCTTGAACTTCAGCTGGGCAGAACTGCTTCCACACAGAGATCTCTTCCTTCTTTTGGACCTTCCTAATTCCCCCATAAAACCCATCTTCATTCCCATCTTCTCTATATTCTTTCCGATTAATGATTTTTCTCCTCCATCTTGATCCTGGAGCGTAGTGATTGAACTCCAACACAATGGTATCTGCAATTGAAAAAACTATAAAATGAGGTCATATCCATATTTTGTACTTTGAGGTTCATATTCGTACTTTGTGCAATAGCGCAAAAGCTGAAAATAAAAAAAGAAGAAGAAATGAACAAGAAATCAAGCATTTATAAATGCAAAATGGCCCACTTTGCTGATCATTTTAGCTTAGGACGCCTAGTAACATGAACATATTGAAGAAAGTGTTCAGCTCATTAATTTCGCTCCGTGAATGGTTATGATGTGTTGGAAAAGCAAAGTTTGCTTTTCATATAAAGTCAAGTCCAACCCAATGACAATTTCCAAGACTTCAATAACCCATTATGGTCCTTGTGCATGGCAGCACATCTGCTTTTTTAATCTAGTTATCAAGATCTGGGTAAAAGAAAAAACATGGATTAAGCCCTTAACTATGATGAACTTTTGGTTTTCATAACTTAAGCTATTTGCTATTTGATCGTAGAAATAAGTGTTGTACCTTGTGGTGAAACTTCAAAAAAAAAAAACTAAAATAAAAACAAGTAAACGAGTGGAGAAGTCCATAAATTTGCTTCTGCAACCACAGTGCAGTGCTATTTCAACTTAGACAAACTCGCTCGGAAAGACAAGTTGCTTGCACATGCACTTCTTTTTTATAGGCAGGTGCTGACTGAGAGGTTAAAAATGGACACTAAGCTGCTCGTAGGCTGGCTATCAGCGCAAATACAAATGGGGAGTGATAGATTTACATTCTATCAACAAAATTGTGAGTTTGGCTTGCAAGTTAAGAAAATTGGGCAGAAACGGCTGTTAAAATGGCGCTGAGAAGAGTCTAAATCTGGTATTTTTGTGGTGTTAAAATTAACATATTGGTAGTTTCAAGAATTTAAAGTCCAGAGGACACTGATGAAGGATGTCATAGAGTCCCTTGTAAAGAAAACAATGCAAGGAATGAGTAAAATCAATTTGCAGAGACTTGGCGGTAATGCTTTCCAATAAGCAGAAATGCCTAGGAATTCTCAAATTGGAGGAAAAAACAAAGTTGCTTATATAGTTTTTAATCTATGGATTAATGAAATTGCAAACATTTCGTACAATAAGGATTGAAACCTATAAATTTCTCCTGAGCTCTATGCTCCTCGACGATAAAAGTAAATAAAGCAAAACGGATAAGATATGTACCGCTAGCATGACAACAGCAGCCATGTTCACCTCTGTCACAAACCTCCAAATGACCAACAACTCCATACCACCAGCCTGCCAAAGAAACGCAAGTTAATTGTAGTAGAAATATGTTTTAACACTGCTCATCTCTTACACTAGAGAGAGTTAGGTAGTTGGCTGAGCCAAAATTTTTATGAAGGCCACAATGCTTAGAGTAATTACCGTATGGGAACTTTTTGTTCCTTCTCCACTGAATCTCAATATGATCACCAGGATTCAATTCAGTTAAACACTCTGAGATGTGAAGATCATGAGCCGAAGTACCAATAGGAGCTCTTACTCTCTCCCATGTCACTTCCTCTATTGCTGGAACTCTTTTACCATGCGGTGGATACCTATCAAATAAAAAAACCAACAACATCAGATACTAATTACATATAAAGATATGCCTATCTTGTAAAAAGGCCCTTTGATACAACTACCAAAGGGTAAAGAAGAGCCATTGAGTTTTAACATTTAGATCAATTAAGACAAATTTATACACACACATCACATACACAATAGTCGAATTCAAGATCTTTTGCTTGGTAGCCGAAGCTCCCAACCAACACATCAAGAGCCATTGAGTTGATAAACAATCTAAACAATAGGCACCAAATAAAAATCCCATCCTCTTCTTTTGAGCCAGAAAGCTAAATCAGATTCCCTTGCAAGATAATTATCAGGAAGGCAAAAAATAAGACATGCTTCATACCTGGCATAAAACTTGTTTGTGCGAGAATTGTAACTAATCTCCGCATCATAACATGACAGCAAAAACCCAGCATTTCCATTCTGCAAAAAGAAGCGCCAAAACAAGACATAATATTAGCAGAAAAGTACCATGCGAAAGATAAAATTATCTGAAACCAGGAATTAAATCACCATTGCCATACATACAAATGAAATAATAAAAAAATTTTGAAACCATAAGGAGTGGCAACTCAAATATGAAAGAAGCAGAAGATTTCAGCCCATTAATAAATACCTCACGATTATAAACCTGAGCTGGAAAAGAGAATCTGCCACTCTCTAGCGCCTGATAGAAAGAAATGAGCGAATCGACCGGCAAAATTCTCCAAGGCTTTCTTCCATCTTCCATCTTGCGCTTAAGCCATGAAAGAGGCCACACGCAACCCAACCATCCCATCCACCCCTTCGATCTAACTCCTCCGGTTTCCTCTCCAACGTCAACATCCCTCCTTAACGCAACCTGCAGCTCCCACTTCCTCCACGCCTCTTCACCTACAACTCTGCTCCACTTCTCCTTCATATGCCTCTTCCATAAATGATCACTCGTGCACCTCTCCCTCAAATAGCTACAAACGCCAGACATTTTGCAGAGCTCGGCGGCGACAGCTTTTCCAAAATGCATTCTATTGTTAGCTCTGGCAGATCAAGCATCGTCATCGTCGCCAAAGCTGACTCGGCAACTTCCCCCCCAACTTCACCCTCCAAGGAACAGCAATCCCTGAAAGGCATTGCAGGTGGAAAATTGAAGTATACAGTCCTTGATATGCTCCAGTTCTTGACCCACTCAAAAGAGTGGTGCATGGCTTCCCGGCAGAGCAAGACTGCCAGAAGCGCAAGTTCATAGACCCATGAAGGGAACACAGGCTTGTGAGAAGAGGCCTGATGAAGAGAAGCAGGAAGGGAAGGAAGGGTTTTAGGAAGAGAGACATTGGCAGTTCCCGTAGCTGAAGCCAACGATCTTGCGAAGAGACAGTTCAGGGTTTATAAGAGAGAGCTAGTTTGGTTTGTTGGTAGTTGAGAGAAGGTTTGTATTAGGTTAACTCCACAGACAGCTCATAGACCTACTTTGTGAACAGGTGAAAATGAAAAATAATTTAAAGGGATTTACATATAAATATCTAATACTTTAATATATATATATATATATATATATATATATATATATATATATATATATATTATTAATATTTATTTTTTAAAAATATACATTTATATTAATATACTTGAGACATTAAATTAACATATAAATAAATATAAAAAATTATGAATTAGATATACTAATAAAAAAAGCTTTTATGATATGCATGCAAATATTTAAAATTAAAAGACTTTGAATTAAGGATTTATTTAGAAAAGTTACAGCTTTTTATAAAATTGAAAAATAATTTAGCTACTTGAATTGTAAAAAATATTTTTTTATCTTATAAATTTTTAAAAAATAATAAAAAAATAAAATTATAATTGCTATTTGAAAAATAAAATAGCAAAAAAATTATCCCAAAAAAATCTTAAAGGTCATAAATTTGTGATATTACCTATTAAAATTCCAAAGAAATAAAAAGTATTAAAATATAATTTTCATCTTAATAATTTAAAAATTTGATATATGATGATGTAGGTCTTTTAAATATATTTTGAATTGAATATAAACATATTATTATTTTATCAAATAGTTTAAAATAAACATTTTTATTATTTTAGAATTTTTCTAAAAACTGACTGATGAACCATTCACACGTAGTCAACAGCTCTGATTTGCCACGTCTGGTCCAGAGAGCGGCTGCCAGAGAGACGCCTATTTATCATCAAAATAAAAGCATTTAGATGGATAAAATATGAAACTATATTGACTTTAACAGGAAATAATTAATTAATTTGATGCATACATCAAGTTTGGAAAAATATTTCTCGTGATGGGAAGAAAATGGCAATTCGTTCGAAGATCATACGTAACTGTGTAGCTCATTTTGGCTTCTCAAAGAAGAATGAGTTTATTATATGAAAATATAATATATATATATTGATGTGTCATGATAAAATTATCTTGATCCGGCACGAATCTCGAGGTAATTTCAGCTTGGACGTTTCAAAAATTAAATCCGGGATCATCTGAACTCCGATTTCAACAAACTTATAGTCGAACTGAGCGTCTCAGAAATACGAACCCAACGACACCAAATTCAACTCAATCCGAGTCCTAATAGGTCCAAATCAAGGACCCGAAGCGCATTTGGAAGGTTCAATCCACAATTTGGATTACCAAACGGTTTCCAAACAGTACATGCTTATAGTCGAATCAAGCGGCTCGGCGAGACGAATCCAACGACCCTAAGATCATCAAATTCTGATATCATTAAGACCTTCAAATGTCTGATAAACGGTCCACGATCAAAGGATTCAATATCGGCCGTCCATTCAAACCACTCCATATCTGCCCATGATCTCTCATCTATTTACGGCTCATGCCATCCACAAAAAACTATAAATAGCCCCTCATTTCTCTTAAGAGGGGACAAAGCCAAAAGCAAGGGAAGAAGAAGAAAAGAAGAAGAGAAGAAGAAGAAGAGAGGAAACTCCTCCTCGACCACCACCGGAATTCTCTTAAATGACGTCGGAATTCTATCCGACCTCCTAAGGACGCCAACATTCCGCCTGATTTCTAAGTAACGCAGGAACGCTATTTGACATTGTAACTGTCTACTCCTAAAGAGATTCATTGTAATCTAATCGTCCTAAGTTTTTAAGGACGATTCATCTCTTGTATTCCAAGAAAATGCTAGTGGATCTTTTTCAACTGGGCGCGGCCCCGTGGTTTTTTCCCTTTACAGGGTTTTCCACGTACACATACCGGTATTCTTTTATTTCTGTTTGTGCGCCGAATATCCATTCAACGCTAAGACGCACATTTTCTAAATTCTATCGCCGCGTATATTCGAGTCCGCAACAGTTTGGCGCCGTCTGTGGGAAATCTACCCCATAATTGCAAGTATTGTCTCGATGACCAACAGACATAGCAATCGTCTTGTAGGATCCTCCCGCTCCCACTCTCATCAATCCAGAAACCAGTCCATAAATCATGGACGTCCAGTTTCTGCCTCCTTTTATCCTGGGGGACAACATGTTGCTGGAGAAGGAACCTCAGCACCATCTTTGGAGGAGCAAATCCGAAAGATGGAAGAATCTCAGAACGAGATCCTTCAACTCCTCCGACGAGAAACTCGTCAACCAGCATTAGCCCAACGGGAGGAAATTATTCTCCCTCGAGATCCTCCACGGGTCGAAGATGTTCAACTCGAACATCTTCAAGCAGAGATTCCTTTTTCTCCACCAAGAAGACACCCGTCATTACAGCCAGATAATGAATTGGCTGACACAGCAAGTTCTACTCATCCTTCACATACAGGTCGGCAACCTCGCGTTCCTTTGGACATCCCTGCTGAGTTAGACCAACCGCACGTTGCTGAGCTCCCTCGCAATGTTCTACGTCATGAATTACAGAGATTAGTACGAGAAGAATTTCCTGGAGGAGGTACAAGACAAAATCTTCGACGTTGGAATCTATAAGAGTCATCACCTCTAACAGAAGCTATTCTACAACATCCCATTCCGATTGGATTCAAACTACCCAGCATAGAATCCTACGACGGGACATCCGACCCATATGAGCATATCGATCATTATCGAACAATTATGCATATCCAGCGAGCTTCGGATGCACTTCTATGTCAGATTTTTCATGCTACCCTCAAGGGACAAGCACAAACTTGGTTTTATTCACTTCCGTCTGGAACGATCCCTTCATTCGATAAAATGGCTAAAGTGTTCGTGGAACAGTTTGTAGCCAATCGAAGAATTGCTAAGGATTCCTCCCACCTATCTGGAATCCGTCAAAATGAAGGAGAATCGTTGAAAGAGTATTTTCAATGATTTTCTACTGAGGCTCGACAAATTCTGGGAGTAGATCCTGAATTATTGAGAGGGGTCTTTCTTGGTGGCCTTCGTCCTGGCCCCTTCTATTCAGCTCTTATGCGAGATACGGTTCATTCGTACGCCGACTTGATTCATCGTGTGGAGGCACAAATCTCTGCAGATGAAGCCATTAATGCTCACAGAAAGCAGTTTGAGCAGACAAATGGGAAGCGCAAAGGTGCTCCTGGGATGGATAAGTCTCCCTTACAACAGAAAAAGCAAGGGAAAAATAATCTACCTCCTAGGCCTCCATTGACGCGACGGGAATCTCGACCGGAGAAGGAGTATACCCCACTCAACACATCTCAAGCAAATGTATTAATGGTCGTTCGAGATCAAGATACAATGAGATGGCCGCATCCTTTAAGGCCGAATACAGGCAATCAAGATCAGTACTGTCACTTTCATCGTAGTAGTGGCCACACTACGGAAGCCTGTAATCAACTCAAGGATGAGATTGAGAGACTTCTCCGCCAGGGTTATCTCCGACAGTTTATTCGAGATCCACCTACCCGAGAGGAGTCTCACCCCCGTCCCACTGGGGGGAAAAATCAACAACAGCAGAGGCAACCACCGAATAATTGCCCAACAGTTGGTGAGATTGAGACCATTGCAGGAGGACCATTATTATCTGATCAAGTTTTTTTTTCTGTGGCTGAAAATCCAACACCAAAGAAAGCTCGTATTGATCAGTCTATCACTTTTGATGATTCAGACTTGGAGGGAGTAAAAACCCCTCATCAGGATCCGCTTGTGATTACTGCGGGGATAGGTGACCCGTGTTATAATGTCAAAAGAATCTTGGTGGATAACGGTAGTTCTGTGGATGTGTTATTCTATTCAACTTTTCTAAATATGGGCCTCACCAGAGAAAAACTTCAGCCTGCTGCAGGTCCACTTTATGGGTTTGACAATCGACCTGTACAAGCAGAAGGGACAATCAGTCTCCCAGTTGTGTTGGGAGAGTTCCCCCGACAGATTACTCATTATATTCAGTTTATTGTTGTAAAATCAGAATCAGCTTACAATGCCATCTTTGGAAGGCCGCTCCATTCCATTTTTGGGATCATCGCTTCCATCCCTCATTTGATGTTGAAATTTCTTACCCCGACTGGAGTAGGTGTGGTACGTGGAGATCAACAAATAGCACAAACCTGCTATCTTAGGCAGGTTCAACCACATCCAAAGGTGACGTTAAGTATCGAGGATTTTGATCTCAGAAACGAGGATATCCCTCAAAGGGCTTCTCCTGTAGAAGACCTCACTACCGTATCTTTATCACGAGAACACTCTTCAAGAACTGTACAGATTGGGTCTCTTCTTTCAGATGAAGAGAAGGAAAAATATATAGATTTTCTACGTAAGAATCAGGATATTTTTGCATGGGGTCCGGCAGATATACCCGGCATCAATCCTGAAGTAATCATGCACTCCCTTAAGGTTAACCCGACATGCAAGCCAGTAATCCAAAAGAAATGAAATTTTGCGCCAGATCGTCAGCAAGTAATTGAGCAGGAGGTTGATAAGCTTTTGGAAGCTAGATTTATACGGGAAGTGCATTATCCTACTTGGTTGGCAAATGTCGTCATGGTGCGAAAGTCAAATGGGGCTTGGAGAATGTGTGTAGATTATACCGATCTAAATAAAGCCTGCCCAAAGGACAGTTTTCCACTTCCTCGTATTGACCAATTGGTTGATACCACCTCCGGACATCAGATGTTGAGCTTTATGGATGCCTATTCCGGTTACAATCAAATAAAGATGGATCCGGATGATGAGGAGGCAACAGCTTTTCGCACAGGTAAAGGGTTATACTGCTACCGAGTGATGCCCTTTGGTCTCAAAAATGCTGGGGCCACATATCAACGTCTTATGAATAAGGTTTTCAAGGATCTTATTGGGCGTTCTATGGAAGTATATGTTGATGATATGTTGGTAAAAAGTCTTGAGAAATCTCAACATATATCTGATTTAGAACAGTATTTTCATTTGCTACGATGCTACAATATGCGACTTAACCCTGCTAAATGTGCTTTTGGAGTCGCTTCTGGAAAGTTTTTGGAGTTTATGGTAACCCACCGAGGGATTGAGGCTAATCCTGAGAAAATCAAGGCACTAAGAGACATGGTGCAACCGAGAACTATCAAGGAAGTTCAGAGATTGAATGGAAGAATTGCGGCATTATCTCGTTTCCTAGCACGCTCTGGAGATAAATATCTGCCCTTCTTCAAGGTACTTAGAGGCGCTCGTAACTCTGGGTTCCAATAGACAGATGAATTCCAAGAGGCCTTTGAGCAATTACGAAAGTATTTGGCATCCCCGCCACTATTTTCTAAACCAACACCGGGAGAGAGATTATATTTGTATTTGGCTGTTTCTGTCGAGGCCATTAGTTCGGTCTTGGTTCGTGAAGAAAATGCTATACAAAGTCCTATCTATTATGTTAGCAAAATCTTTTCTGAAACGGAAGGACGTTATCCTTTAGCAGATAAAACAGCATTGACGTTAGTTTACTCTGCCAGGAAACTACGCCCTTACTTTCAAGCCCATTCAATTGGGGTTTATACAAATCTGCCACTGAAAAGCATTCTACAAAAGCCAGAAGCATCGGGTAGGCTCGTTAAATGGTCTGTAGAGCTGGGAGAATTTGATATCCACTACTTGCCTAGGCCCGATATTAAATCTCAAGCGCTAGCAAATTTCTTAGTTGAATGCACCATTTCGATGTCCGATGTGCAACAAAATGCTTCACCTTCTCTGCTAGGCTGGACATTGTATGTCGATGGAGCTTCTGGAAGTTTCGGGGCTGGGGCTGGAATTTTATTAATCTCTCCGCAGAACGTTACCCTTGAATATGGGCTCTGACTTAAGTTCCCAGCGATAAATAATGTAGCAGAATACGAGGCTCTAATTGCTGGATTGAGACTAGCAATTGACTGTGAGATTCAAAATTTGATAATCCACACTGATTCACAGTTAGTCGCCTCTCAGGTTAAGGGGGAGTTTGAAATCCATAACCTGTAACTGGCACAGTACTGCAACATCGTCAAATTGCTTCTAGCTCGTATAAAGAAGCATCAGATCATTCATATTCTACGAGAGCAAAATGCGCGAGCAGATGCTCTTTCAAAACTTGCTACAGCAACCACTGGAGATATCTTCAAGCGAAAGTGTATCGAGGAAATCCACTTTCCAAGTATCCAAGGACCATGGGTTATACAATCAATCGACGAATCAAGAGAAGCTTCTTGGATCGATCCCATATTATCTTTTTTACAATATGGATTACTACCTGAAGACCCCATAGCAGCAACACGACTTCGGAGACAGGCGTCAAATTTCACTGTGATTGATAATGAGTTGTATAAACGCGCCTTCACCGGACCGTATCTTAAGTGTCTTTCGCCATCAAAAGCTGATTATGCACTCCGAAAAGTTCATTTAGGAGTATGCGGAGAACATTTGGGAGGAAGAGCGTTAGCTTACAAGATTATGAGACAAGGATTTTATTGGCCTACAATGAAACAGGACGCACTTGAGTTTACTCAAAAGTGCGAAAATTTCCAGTTGCATTCCAATCTCACCCATACGCCTGCATTGGAGCTTGCATCACTAGAGAGCCCCTGGCCTTTCGCTCAGTGGGGAATAGATATCATGGGACCTTTTCCTATCGCCACGGGACAACAAAAATTCATTATCTTGGCAGTCGATTACTTCACCAAATGGGTAGAGGCAGAACTGTTGGCTAAGATTACTGAAGCAAATGCCAAACAATTCTTATGGAAGAATATAGTCTATCGTTTTGGCATTCCTGCAAGAATTATCACAAATAATGGGACACAGTTTACTGGGAAAATCTTCACTTCTTTTTGTAAAGATTTTCATATTCATCTAGTCCACACAGCTGTCGCCCACCCTCAGGCAAATGGGCAAACAGAGGTCACAAATCGAACAATTTTAAAAGGACTGAAGACACGCCTAGGGAAGGCTAGGGGGGCAATGGGCGGAAGAGCTCCCAAATGTCCTATGGGCTTATTAGACTACTGCCAGAACTCCTACAGGAGAAACCCCGTACAACCTCTGCTTTGGAACAGAAGCAATTATACCAGTTGATATTGGAGTTCCAAGCAATAGAGTTCAAACATTTGATTTCGATAATAATGAGGAGAAGCTCAGAAAGAATTTAGATCTCCTTCCAGAAGTAAGAGATGTAGCCTCACTAAGGACCGCTGCATACCACCAAAGGGTTGCTCGTCACTATAATCGGAAAGTTAAACCTTGATCTATCTCAATCGGGGATTTAGTTTTACGCAGCCTCGAAGCAGCAGGAAAGGGCCCTCAATGCAACAAGCTCTCTCCCCTCTCGGAGGGTTCCTATTTGGTAGCAGCTATGATCAAGCCCGATACCTTTAAATTGAAGGATGCTAATGGAAAAATGCTCCCTCGAACTTAGAATATTAGCAACCTTCGTAAGTATTATCAATAGATATTGATAATACTAGTTATCTTGTGTTTGTTGTTTACTTCAAGCTATATTAACGATGTCCTTGTACAAAGTTATTATGTTCAAACATCTCTTGTATGAGAACTGGGATAGAAGTATACTAAGGGATTATTGTATTATCTTATCTCATACAATAATATGACGTTCACTTTGTTGTGCTACAGTCTTAAACTCTTTATTCATGATTCGAGAAATATACAATCTACATTGTATCTCAATCATTGGATGATCAATCCCAGGGGGATTTGATCCGACCTCTTCTATACAGATTAAAAATCATCAAGCAAAAGCTTTGATTAATAATCTCAAAAAGGTCAAGATATCCAAGGAGGATATCCCTCACAGTCACTCCGGTCACCAAAGACTATCAAATATTTCTCATTGCAATAAAATTAAACCGGTCTCATGTATATATGCAAGAAAGAAAAGAGCAATATCAATAATTTCTTTATAAATCACTGAACATGACATACATCATATGAAAGCATCCACAACAAACATATACACTTATCACTATAAAGAAAACAAGGTGATACAATCTACATCAAACACTCCTATAGGATATCAATATCATCCTCATCCTCCTCAAGGGAAAAGGCCTTCTGTAACTCGCTCTCTATTTCTTCGCCACCAGAATCTGAAGAAGGGTCACCGGAGGCCTGGCTAGGTGTCAACCCATCAATCTCTGCGCCAGTCTTGCGCTGCACTGCACGCACGCCCTTCATAAAACCTCGGATGAAGCCCTCTTCCATACAGTCTGCTTCCAAAGCCTTCACCTCTACGTCATAGATATGGTTGCGAGCTTCTTGAATGTGATCTTCAACAATTATCTTGAAGGCGGCTGATTTCTTGAAATCATCTATAACGATTGACGGTAGCTGCTGAGTTTCCCTCTCTGATAGCATACTCTGGAGTCTCTTGTTTTCAGCTACAAGGATCTCCTGATCTTTCATTTGCTGATTGATCGTCGTCTGTGCATCCACTAACTCAATATGTAGACAATCTATCTTTTGATTCTGTATGGAGGCTGAAGTCATCATATTAGCTAGCTCTGTCCTACACTCTGCTAGCTGCTGCTCCACCACTTGCATCTCCTTTATTTTGCCATCATGTTTCTTCTTATATTCACCCTAAAGATATTTAATCTTCACAAATTCGTCATTCCAGTCATTCAGGGCCTTGGTCATTTGCGCCGACTGAAGCAATAAAAATAACTTTTATAAGAGAAATATTTTGTGAAAAAGAACAAAAAGAAGAAGGAGAAGCAAAAAGGGGAATGTACCAATTCCTCAGTACGTCGACGGCCAACGCATTGATGTTTCAAAACATCCTCGGGAATGTGTGACTTGGATGGAGAAATAAGGGGATCTTTACTAGTAACTGCTAAAACCTCCTCCACCCTTTTCTTCTTGACAGTCTGCACGTTATCCTCACTTCCTGGTCGTTTAGGAGGAATTTTTGAAGATTGAATAGCAGCTTCTGAAACTTTCACTGACTTCTTTAACATCTGAGCATGTGATCTCCCCGCTTGAGTAGATAGCCCCACTTTGAATAAATACTCTTCATCTATGTATCTGCTCAAATAACGAACCTCGTAATGAAGAGTATCGATATCAGAGAATTTGAGTATCTTCAATAATTCTTCGGCTCCAAGATGTAGGGAAATTGGTAACTCCCTCAATTTCCCCCACTTTTCCAGGAGATTCCAGTCATTTTTCACATAAAAGAAGTCACTGATCCAGCTTTTTGATGGATCCCAAGTACGGATATCCAACCATTTGGATCTGAAAGAAATGCGACCTTGTGTATCACCAATCAGACGACCCATTCGAGCAAAACAATCAGGAGATAACACTGCTCCACGGTCTCGAAAGAGTACAATCAACCCCATGATAATTAACATAGCTCTATAAGATAGTTGAGCTAAACTCACCCCACAAATCATTAAAATGTTACTCAATTCAGGAGATGGTGGAAACCTTAAGCCGGCTCATAAACTGAATTCGTAGACTGTCACGAATCCGAGAGGAGGAGAACAAGCCCGATCAGACCTTGCCGGCACTTTCACCACCATGTCATTAGGAAAATAATATTTTTTCCTAAAAGCAAGCAAGGCGTCGCCAGTAACAGTGAAGACAACGTCATCTGTTTTTGTCGCTTTGTAGTCTTCTTTACTCCTTCACGTCGAGCATCAAAGTGATCACCTTTTGTCGAAAGATTTTTTGTGGATGTTGGATCGCCCATGTCAACTTCTGCACCAAAAAGAATCACTGACTTCGCGTAGGGAAAGTCACCTACGAGCAGTAGCAGAAAACAGGAAAGAAAATAAGAGAAAAATTTCACTTCGTTGCAAGAGGAGGGGCGCTAATTTAGTAGGGAAAATAACCTACATGAACAGCGGAAAGCCTCGACTGTAAGAAGGAAAAAGGAGCGAATTGTTCTATAGCCTCATGGGGGTATTTATAGCTGTTTTGGGGAAGAAAAGAATATTCCGGAATGTTAAAGAATTTTCCAGATTTTTTAAAAAAATTTCGGAATTTTTCTAATTTTTTCGGAAATTTTTGAATTTTTTCGGAATTATTTCGAATTAAAAAATTATAATAATAATATTTAAAAAAAAAATTAAGTCGGCGGTTTGTAAAACCGCCAGCAGCAACAACCGCGTCCGGCCGGAAGGCGGTTCCACGCGCGGAACCGCGCGGGTCAGGCGGCCCGCGGAGCGGGCCAAGCAGGTCCGCGGAGCGGGCCAGGCGGGTCCGCGGAGCTGGCCAGGCGGGCCGTGGAGCGGGCCATGCGGACCAGACGGGTCGCTCGCAAAACTGCGGCGCCGGCGGCGGTCGGCCGGCCGGTTCGGCTGCCCACGCAAATTCGAGTCCAAATTTTGGCCCGGACAGGTCAAATCAGACGTTTTTGGGGTCCCCGGATACGTTTTTTGACATTCCGGACTCAATTTTGATGCTTTCGGAGCTCAACGAGGCCTCTACAATCGAGTTTGAGCAAACTCATATCTTTTGGAATATAATTTTTTGCGATTCAACCATTATAAAGTGTCGGAACAAATATTTTTGGACTCGTGGAGCTTTGACGTCCAAAAATAGGGGGGCACCTGATGTGTCATGATAAAATTATCTTGATCTGGCACGAATCTCGAGGTAATTTTAGCTTGGACGCTTCAAAAATTAAATCCGGGATCATCTGAACTCCAATTTCAACAAACTTATAGTCGAACTGAGCGTCTAAGAAATATGAACCCAACGACACCAAATTCAACTCAATCCGAGTCCAAATAGGTCCAAATCAAGGACCCGAAGCGCATTTGGAAGGTTCAATCCACAATTTGGATTACCAAACGGTTTCCAAACAGTACATGCTTATAGTCGAATCAAGCGGCTCGACGAGATGAATCCAACGACCCTAAGATCATCAAATTCTGATATCATTAAGACCTTCAAATGTCTGATAAACGGTCCACGATCAAAGGATTCAATATCGGCCGTCCATTCAAACCACTCCATATTTGCCCATGATCTCTCATCTATTTACGGCTCATGCCATCCACAAAAAACTATAAATAGCCCCTCATTTCTCTTAAGAGGGGACAAAGCCAAAAGCAAGGGAAGAAGAAGAAAAGAAGAAGAGAAGAAGAAGAAGAGAGGAAACTCCTCCTCGACCACCACCGGAATTCTCTTAAACGACGCTGTAATTCTATCCGACCTCCTAAGGACGCCAACATTCCGCCTGATTTCTAAGTAACGCAGGAACGCTGTTTGACATTGTAACTGTCTACTCCTAAAGAGATTCATTGTAATCTAATCGTCCTAAGTTTTTAAGGACGATTCATCTCTTGTATTCCAAGAAAGCGCTAGTAGATCTTTTTCAACTGGGCGCGGCCCCGTGGTTTTTTCCCTTTACAGGGTTTTCCACGTACACATACCGGTGTTCTTTTATTTTCTGTTTGTGCGCCGATTATTCGTTCAACGCTAAGACGCACATTTTCTAAATTCTATCGCCGCGTATATTCGAGTCTGCAACATATATATATATATATATATATATATATATATATATATATATATATATATATATATATATATATATATATATAAAAGTTAAAAAATGTCTTTTTTATTATATGAATATAATGTTTAAAACTTTATATTTGAGACAGCTGTAGTGTTTTATAAAAGTGGTTGTAAATTTACTATAGAGAAAGTGGCTTTTTTAAAACTGTTGTATAAAATAGCTTCATAGCATAAAAATTATTTGAAAGCAATCAAAAAATAATAACCAAATAAAAACTATAGTTGTAGTTTGAAAAGTAAAATAGCTCACTATAGGAAAACAGCTCATTACTGTCGGAATTTTCGGTGGATAATATACGCCGGAAACAGCGGCGAAAATACCGGCGGAATTTTCGACGATAATGGTGCGGCCGAATTCCAGGCAGATTTACCGTCGCTAACTTACTGGCAGACTTTACGCCGGAATTTTGCCTGAAAATTTTGTTTTCTTACGCATCTCCCGCCGGAAATTACCGGTGGAATTACCGGCGTAATTTACGCCAGCTTATTTAAAATTGACGAAATATTACCGGCGTGATATCCGCCTGTAATAGTACCGACGGATTATCCGCCGAAAAAACTGCCGGTAAAGGCCATATTTCGTGCCATCCGTGCCTGGTTGCTCATTTCGTTCGGCTTCTTCTCTCTGTTCGATGATGCTCTGATGACGTTCCCTCGCTGTTCGACCTTCGACGCCGTTCATTTAGGGTGTTCGACTTCGCTCCTTCGACGACGACGTTCCCTTCGCTCCTTAGGCAACATTCCCTCGCGCGTGTTCGAGTTCGCTCCTTCGACAATGTTCGTTTCTCTGTTCGACTTCGCTCCTTCGACAACATTCGCTTGGTGTGAAGGTAACTTTCTCCCTTTTGCTTTAGTCATGGATGTTCTCACTGGACATTTGCAAGAGATTGTACCCTAGTGAATGCTTTATTTTTGCTGATGATATTCTTCTTGTTGATAAGACTAGAGAGGGAGTTGAAGGAAAATTTGAATTATAGAGATCAACCTTAGAGTTTAAAGGCTTTCGTATGATATTCTTCTTGTTGATAAGACTAGAGAGGGAGTTGAAGGAAAACTTGAATTATAGAGATCAACCTTAAAGTTTAAAGGCTTTCATTTGTGTAGATCTAAATTTGAAGAATCTTCTTGTTGATAATTTTAGTATTAATAGATCTAGTGGGGGAATTGTGACTTTGGCTGGTCAAGTCTTTAATAAGAGTACACATTTTTGATATATTGGGTTTACTATTCAGAGTGATGGTGAAATAGATGGGGATATTATTAGTAGAATTTAAGTTAGATTATTGAAGTGGAGGAATGCATTCGGCTTGTTGTGGTATAGAAAAGTCCCCCTCAAACTTAAGGGGAAATTCTATAAGATGGTGGTTAGACTTACAATGCTTTATGGTGCAGAATATTGGCCATTAAAAGAGAAGCATAATATTAAGTTAAGTGTTGTAGAGATAAGGATGCTCAGGTGGATGAGTGCTTTTCTCTTAAAGACAAGATACGAAATGATCATATACGTGAAAGGTTGGAGTAGCTCCAGTGGAAGATAAGATTAGAGAGAGTCGCCTTAGATGGTTTTGTCACATAAAACTGCAGCTTTTCGACGATCAGGTTAGCAAAGTAAGAAATTTGTGGTCGATACACTCGAAGCTATATGTTGCAGTGAGAGTTTGCACGAAATGCTAAATGTCATCCTAGACGAAGCCTTAGTCTAGTTTGGTTTGGTCACTTAATTAAAATGATGGCCTTCCGAGCAGGCTAAGAGTCTTTGTATTTTTCTTCAATAAATGTTATAACATTATCTAATATATCCATATTATATGTAGGTTATATTATGGATATCAGAACTCAAAGAAGTTTGATGTATAATCGATTGGCGCAAGAACGAAAGACATTAACCGATGAGTGCATTAGAGGGGTGAATATTTTCTTTCAGACAGCTTCTCAACTGGCCAGCTTCATCTTAGATGAAATGATTCGTTGGCCATATTCTAAACATAAAAATCAGGTGCACCTATGCCCAGATGACGTAACTGTTGATCTATATCGTCGAGGCTTCATGCCAGAATATTGGTATTAGACTTCTCATGGTGAGTATGAACTACATATTGATTCTCGATGTGGCCCATCGATAAGTGCTACTATAGATGAGAATGAAAATATGCGACTTAATCTTGAGGATCTAATTCATGATGCAAGTTGAGCACAATTTGAATAGTATACAGAAGCTAATCTTGAGTCACCTAATAAAGAAGTACAAAATTTTTATGATTTATTGCATGCTTTTTAACAACCAATATAGAAGGGGTGCACTACTCACTCAGAGTTATCCGTTGTTGTTAAGATGTTAAGCATCAAGTCAGAATATAATGTCCCCCGTGAATATTTTAATCAATTCATTGGACTGCTCCAATTTTTCAGCTAGTACCCATGAGTCTTTATATAGCCAATAGATAGCTGCCCTTACATCCGAGCTAGAACAGGTAAGAAAAGCACAAGCTAATTGGTAGATGTAGAATGCAGCATCAAATGCAAATATAACAAGCTCAAATGTTAGAAGAAATACGAAAGATGAGGGAGCAGATGAGTAGTAGGAGGAGTACAATAGTTGAGGAGGAAATAGATTCAGAGTAGATGTTATTTATTTATTTTACGGATTCAAATGCTTGTCCGCCGGTAATGTTCGACGGTAACAAGGGCGTCATTTTCTTGCGGTGTATTATCCGCCGGTATTTCTGACAGAAATTTTTGATGGAAATATCGACGGATAATATGCCGAAATTCAGCAACAGAAATGCTGTCGTTCTTTATAAAGTTTTCGTTGGAATTACGCCTGAAAATCTGCTGGAAATATTTCCGACGGATTAATTTCACCGGTTATTTTTTTCCGACACCTGAATTACCGTCGGAGGGGTTTTCGTCGAAAATCCGTCGAAAATCTTCAATTTCCGGTGGATTTTCATTGTTACCGACGGACTTTGTCTGCCGGTAACAATGAATTTTTTTGTAGTGGCGCTGCAGTGTTTTATAAAAGTGGTTGTAAATTTACTATAGAGAAAGTGGCTTTTTTAAAACTGCTGTATAAAATAGCTTCATAGCATAAAAATTATTTGAAAGCAATGAAAAAACAGTAACCAAACAAAAACTATGGTTGCAGTTTTAAAAGTAAAACAGTGAGAAAATTGTCTCTGATACCCATATCAGCAATAATCCATTACTTCATCTACAAGCACTCTGATACCCGTATCAGCAATAATGTTGTCATTCATTATCGCCATAAAAGCCGACACCTATCATCATCAACAACGTCAACATCCGTAAATCCCTAACATCAAAACAAGTGCATATGCCCTCTATCACCAACAAGATAGGCATCTACTATCGACACTAGTGTGATATTCATCATCACCAATAGTAGAATGCTTGTTATCAATAGTAATGCCGACACTCATCATCTTCATTAAAGTAGACGCTCGCCTTCTTCGTCATTGATCTTCCAGCTTATACGAAGAACGAATGATCAAAACACCAACGATCTGTAGATGACATGTTCACCTACTTAAGACTCTTCCTATTTATATTTTAAATATCATCTTTCATAATTAATATCTACTAGATTATATCAATGTCTTATCCAACCATGAGGAAGAACGCCATTTTAACATTCAACTTACACAAATGAATAATTTCAACCAAGCTATATCCTGTGGTCTTTCTCGTTCTTGAAATTTTAAGTTGCTATCATTTTTTATTATTTATGAGATTTTCATACTATACTAAGATGTTAAACTCTCTATCATAAAAAATGTAGAGAGAGAGAGAGAGAGAGAGAGAGAGAGAGAGAGAGAGAGAGAGGTAGAAGGGATCTTGAAATATTGAGGCAAAAAATGCTATAAGAAAACATCCAGAATAAAATAGAAGAACTATTCAAAGTCTTATCCAACCCTCTGTCTCCAACTCATTGTTCTAATTAACAAAAGTATTTTCTATTATCTGATAAATAAATATCACCTAATGGAAATAAACAATAATTTTTAAATCAAAAGACAAAAACCTTTTCATTTTATTAAGCATCATTTATCTTGATTGAGAAGTATGAAGGGGGTCTTAATCTAAGCGGATATGTGGTGATATTTATTTATCAAGATATTTTAATATAATATAGATCCGAAAATGTTAAAATTCACATCTCCATCATATGATTTATTAAAAAATTAAAATATCATTTGTTGAAGACCCTATTAATAAACCCTAATAAATCAAGGTAAGGATCTATCCTTGCATTCTTAATAAATTTTAGAGAATAATTAGATATTTTACAACACTTTTTTCTCCAATAATTATATTCTTATTTCTTATTTATATATACTTAACAATAATATGTTGCTTTTTCTATAACAAATTTATTTATTCTATTAGCTTATTGTGATGATATATATTCTTAGTGTATCGAAAATCTTCATGAAATTATATATATATATATATATATATATATATATATATATATATATATATATATATATATATGCCAAGAGTTAATATGGCTCCTATTATTTGGTCAAGCATCGGCGTAAATGCAATTAATATGAAAATAAACAGCTAAAATTATCAGCTATTAGGCTCAAGATTTTGTGTTTCGGAGTGACTCATTCTTATATACAATAAAATAGAAGTAATATAATTTAACAATTAAATTCATAATAATTAAAATAAATGAATGATTACACCCAAATGAATAAGAAGAAGAAGAACACCAAAGTAACCTATTATCATAAAATACATTCAATTAAATAAAGATCATATTTAGCCCTTTTTTATATTAAAAATGGCCAAAATTCTAACTTTCAAAAAACCAAAATTAAAAGCAACCCTCAATCTGCCATATGCCATTCTATACACAAAGAAAACGTTCAAACGCTAAGTAGATGTCAAAATGCCAACTCTTCTTTTTTATTTGAAATCGTGTAGGTTTTTATTTGGTGGTCTAATTAACGATGACACAAAAAATAAGAAAAATTTGTCTATTTCAGTACATTATTTAATTGTGGATTTTAGTAATTTTAATATCCGTTTTGATGTTAGAATTTTGAAAGGATGAAGATTTACTCATGTAATATAGGTTTATGGAAGAAAATTAAGCTGGAAATAATTAAATTGGCCTGCTTGACTTCTTAAATAAACTCATTCCTTTGATGCAAAGGAGTTGTTGTTCCTATTCCAATTGCTTTCCCTCGAAGTTCATTTGGTGAATCAAGACCTTTTAGGGTCAATGACTTCGGCTTATGATAGTCCTTTTTTTGTGGAATTATTACGTGTGGTCATCGGGCCTTATCCGGAAGCGAATCAGGATGTGCCACATCACCATTTTATTGTATCTGTGCTGTGTACCACTGTGTACAAATGATGTGACGCATCCTCATTTGCATTCAAACATTCCGATAATCGTACGTAATAATTTCTCCCTTTTTGAGATTAGATAATGTAATTGTTTAGTCATATGCTTTTATACATGTATTTCAAAGTACCTAGCAGGTTCTTGTAGGGCAACTCGTTCAAGGTAGTCACATCATCTACTTAATGCGACTCATCCAAATCGACGAAATGAAGGGGATAACCCATGCACATATATTTGTGCAATATCTTCTAGATCATTTGCCATCGAAAGAACTATCAAACTCCCACTGATAGCTCCTCATCCGCCATCTGTTGTATCTTAATGCATTTAAATTTTATCATTAAAACAAATATCAACTTATCTAAACTACATTAATTTGATAGATCTTCAACAAAACACCTCTTAATCACTCTTAATCAAATTACAATCCGCTAAAACGGCCGTCGCCGACTGTCACCAACTTTCAGGCTTTCAGTCATTGCCAGTCCATTAAAGACGAATGAACACATTCAACTTTAATAACTAAACTATGTGTGGCGGAAAAGCCACATTAGAATATGAACAACCTATAGGAGAAAGGGCAAAAAAAGATCCTTTTGTCAAATATCACCCTAACAATTACATTTATGAAGGAGGTGGCAAACAAACAGCCTACTTTGCAGGCTAATAATATTACAATAAATGCCAGCATTAAAGGCAACCACCTTCTTTTGCCATTTGTCAAGAGGAAGAAGAAAGTGTTGTATTTTGTTATAAGAGAATTTAAAAGGGTGAAAATTATTTTCTTAAGAATTTATATATATATAAAACAAAATTGTATATATTTAAATGTCTAAAATTTAAAATTTCATATTTATTTATTGGACACCTTTATATTTGAATTATATCAAAATATGTGAATCAAAAAATACATTTTATTCTTGAATAATTAAGACTCTGCTGGATAGCTGCATCGCTTTATAAAGTTGAGTATGAAGTTGTTGTAGAGAAAATAATTTAACTATTCTGATTTCAAAAAGCAACTTTTAATCATAGAAATTTTTAAAAAATAATGAATAAATAACAAGAAAATAATACCAAAATAAAGTTATAATTGTCTGAAAAAAAGGAACAACAAGAAAGCTGTCTCAAATAGATTTTAAGGTTTTGTTTCGGACAATTTTCTTACTGTTTTCTACAACAACATTTTAGTATAAAAATTTATTGAAAACTATGAAAAAGTACGGTAAAAAATTATCCCAAATAGACCCTAAATTAGTGATTTTTTTTATGTGGTTTAAATATTAGAATATTGAATAAATAAATATAATAATTTACATATTAGATGAATAAATATATAAAGAATTTATTTTATAGGTATATAAGAACAAATAGAAATAATTAGATTATTAGAATTTGGGAGCATCATGCTATGATTGCCATGTGCCATTATGAATGGAGAGATTCGAATGGCTGGCTGGCAATTCTCACCAAACTCCCACCGGTGGCATTTAATATTATCCATCTATCGATTCTCGTTTTTTTTGTAGTTTATTTTATCAATTTAAATTTAATTTCCCCAAAAATTAGGCCACAATATTAAAAGAAAACCATTTTTCGTAAAAAAAAAAGGATTTTTTTGAATGGTGGTAGAAATATAATTGAATTAAATCATAAAATTGGGTGAAGACTTACAACAACGATAACCAGTGGCGGAGCCAGAAATTTTATTCAGGGGGCACCTAAATTAAAATAGTTTTGTTTGCCGTCTCATTTGGAAGGTTATAATATATTAAAATAGTTCCGTTTGCTGTCTCATTACCGGAGCCAAGAGGAGCTGTAAGATCAAAATTAAGAATGCAAATAACATGACCCTTAGAGCTTAGAAGACATGAACATCTGCCAGGAGCGGTCTTCATTTGGGGATGAGAGAAGAGCGAAAGAGAAAACAAAAGATGTGCTCGAGATCATGAGTCGAGAGTCGCAACAGAGGAGCGAAGGATAAAACTAACCATTGATGCCTTTCATGTGTCCATAAAAAGATGTTGGTGACTTCTCTTGATTAATTAATAACTTTAAAAGAAAGAATTAAAAAATTTGAGCAGATTTTCTCGTTGGCGAACTTGTTGCTCTGCTAAGACACTAAAAGAATTATCTTTAAGCCCCTTTAAGCTAAGTCCTCCCCTGCAACTCTCTCCTTTCATCATTCCGTCCACAATGGAAAGTCATTCCTCCCTCTCTCTCTCTCTCTCTCTCTCTCTCTCTCTCTCTCTCTCTCAATATTTTACCCCATTAGTCTTTCTTTCTCTACAGCTGAAGCATTGCATGGTCCGGGTAAAAGGTGGATTGAAGACTTGAAATGGAAAAAGCCTATAATAAATAAAATGAAAGCTAACAATGGGTTGTACTATAATGAATGTTTAAGCATGGAAGTGGAGAGAGGAGCTGAATAGGATTTAGTTGAGTGCGTTGTTAGGAGAAAATGATTTTTTTTTTCTGTAAGCCTATAATATCCTCCTAAGTGATTTTTGTTTATTTGGGGGGGGGGAGCGGCACGTGCCCCCCTTGTGCCCCCTCCCCCCCATCCCCACGACAATAACATCAAATTTTTATCCCACTATGTGAGTTTAGCAACATGAATCTTTTTTTCCCAGTGTGTCCTATTAAGAGTCAAATTCTTATTCACTTTCTAACCAAATCATATCAGATCTAACTATGTCTTTTTTATCACAGGGTCATAGGTTATATCTAATACATGTACTCTCCACTGGAGTCTTCAAACCGAGCTTAGCTGGGTTGGTGGGCAAGCATGGTTGGGATCCCCTCAACCCATATTCGATTCCCCTCTCATGCGGCGTGACCCCTTAAGTGGGAAGAAAATAACTGCTGGTACTGCACCTGTGGGGCTTGTTTCTTGTAGGCTCGCTGAGTTATTAGTTATGCCACCAAGCACCTCCTATGGGGGTGAACTTGGGTTGATACCCCATTCCTAAAAAAAAATTGATATTTTATGTGACCAAATGAGTATAGACTTATTTGTCATTAAATTTGTGCTGAGATTCTCACCCCCATGAAATTTTTTTTTAATCTAGTACCCGCCCTAGCCCCGAGCCATCCTGTGACTAAATAAAATCATATTCTAATTCCAGTGGTCCAGCCCTAAGCCCCCACCTAGTTGCCCCACAAAGATAAAAAAAACCTATTCTAATTCCCACCCTAGCCCAGCCATTGCCAAAAAAAATTGTTATTCCCACACCAGCCTAGCCATCCAAAAAAAAAAATTCCTATGGCCACCCTAGTCTAGCTATCACCAAAAAAATTATAGTGTAGCTAAACTCACTGACTCGCTTGCAGTTGCAACTACTGACTTGCTATATATGTAAGGGTGTAAATGAGCTAAGCCACCTCGTGAGTCGGTTCGAATTCGACTTGGTAACGAGCTTGCAAGCCAAAATTATTTAGCCTTGAGCTTGAGTTTGAGCTTGACAAAGCTTGCCCTATGAGCTCGCGAGTTGGCATGCAATAGCTGTTTGGAATTTTTTTGAAAAGCAAACATTAATTTTTTTTAGAGAATCAGGTTATTAAGGATTTCCCTAAGACCCAAGGGTCCCACAAAAGGGACAACTTACTATTTCATGGATATTGAAAGAAAAATTTTGCTTAATTAAGAAAGCTACCATGCACGAATGTTTCCAGCAGGGAGAAACTTTCCCAATAGAGGCCTTCCAAAAAGAGATGTAAGTGTTTTTTGACTAAGGTGGGGGACCGTTGAGTGATTAGTTATGCCACCAAGCACCTCCTATGGGGGTGAACTTGGGTTGATACCCCGTTCCTAAAAAAAAATTGATATTTTATGTGACCAAATGAGTATAAACTTATTTGTCATTAAATTTGTACTGAGATTCTCACCCCCATTACAATTTTTTTTAATCTAGTACCCGCCCTAGCCCCGAGCCATCCTGTGACTAAACAAAATCATATTCTAATTCCAGTGGTCCAGCCCTCAGCCCCCACCTAGTTGCCCCACAAAGATAAAAAAAACCTATTCTAATTCCCACCCTAGCCCAGCCATCGCCAAAAAAAATTGCTATTCCCACACCAGCCTAGCCATCAAAAAAAAAAAAATTCCTATGGCCACCTTAGTCTAGCTATCACCAAAAAAATTATAGTGTAGCTAAACTCACTGACTCACTTGCAGTTGCAACTACTGACTTGCTATATAGGTAAGGGTGTAAATGAGCTAAGCCACCTCGTGAGTCGGTTCGAATTCGACTTGGTAATGAGCTTGCAAGCCAAAATTATTTAGCCTTGAGCTTGAGTTGGAGCTTGACAAAGCTTGCCCTATGAGCTCGCGAGTTGGCATGCAATAACTGTTTAGAATTTTTTTGAAAAGCAAACATTAATTTTTTTTAGAGAATTAGGTTATTAAGGATTTCCCTAAGCACCAAGGGTCCCACAAAAGGGAAAACTTACTATTTCATGGATATTGAAAGAAAAATTTTGCTTAATTAAGAAAGCTACCATGCACGAATGTTTCCAACAGGGAGAAACTTTCCTAATAGAGGCCTTCCAAAAAGAGATGTAAGTGTTTTTTGACTAAGGTGGGTGACCGTTGAGTGATTAGTTATGCCACCAAGCACCTCCTATGGGGGTGAACTTTGGTTGATACCCTGTTCCTAAAAAAAAAAAAACTGATATTTTATGTGACCAAATGAGTATAGACTTACTTGTCATTAAATTTGTACTGAGATTCTCACCCCCATGACAATTTTTTTTTAATCTAGTACCCTCCCTAGCCCTGAGCCATCCTGTGACTAAACAAAATCATATTCTAATTCCAGCGGTCCAGCCCTAAGCCCCCACTTAGTTACCCCACAAAGATAAAAAAAAAAACCTATTCTAATTCCCACCCTAGCCCAACCATCGCCAAAAAAATTGCTATTCCCACCCCAGCCTAGCCATCCAAAAAAAATTTCCTATGGCCACCTTAGTCTAGCTATCACCAAAAAAATTATAGTGTAGCTAAACTCACTGACTCGCTTGCAGTTGCAACTACTGACTTGCTATATATGTAAGGGTGTAAATGAGCTAAGCCACCTCGTGAGTCGGTTCGAATTCGACTTGGTAACGAGCTTGCAAGCCAAAATTATTTAGCCTTGAGCTTGAGTTGGAGCTTGACAAAGCTTGCCCTATGAGCTCGCGAGTTGGCATGCAATAGCTGTTTAGAATTTTTTTGAAAAGCAAACATTAATTTTTTTTAGAGAATTAGGTTATTAAGGATTTCCCTAAGCACCAAGGGTCCCACAAAAGGGAAACTTATTATTTCATGGATATTGAAAGAAAAATTTTGCTTAATTAAGAAAGCTACCATGCACGAATGTTTCCAACAGGGAGAAACTTTCCCAATAGAGGCCTTCCAAAAAGAGATGTAAGTGTTTTTGGACTAAGGTGGGTGACCGTTGAGTGATTAGTTATGCCACCAAGCACCTCCTATGGGGGTGAACTTGGGTTGATACCCTGTTCCTAAAAAAAAAAAATTGATATTTTATGTGACCAAATGAGTATAGACTTACTTGTCATTAAATTTGTACTGAGATTCTCACCCCCATGACAATTTTTTTTTAATCTAGTACCCGCCCTAGCCCCGAGCCATCCTGTGACTAAACAAAATCATATTCTAATTCCAGCGGTCCAGCCCTAAGCCCCCACTTAGTTACCCCACAAAGATAAAAAAAAAACTATTCTAATTCCCACCCTAGCCCAACCATCGCCAAAAAAATTGCTATTCCCACCCCAGCCTAGCCATCCAAAAAAAAATTTCCTATGGCCACCTTAGTCTAGCTATCACCAAAAAAATTATAGTGTAGCTAAACTCACTGACTCGCTTGCAGTTGCAACTGCTGACTTGCTATATAGGTAAGGGTGTAAATGAGCTAAGCCACCTCGTGAGTCGGTTCGAATTTGACTTGGTAACGAGCTTGCAAGCCAAACTTATTTAGCCTTGAGCTTGAGTTGGAGCTTGATAAAGCTTGCCCTATGAGCTTGTGAGTTGGTAAGCAATAGCTATTTCGAATTTTTTTGAAAAGAAAACATTAATTTTTTTTAGAGAATCAGGTCGCTAAGGATTTCCCTAAGCACCAAGGGTCCCACAAAGGGACAAACTACTATTTTCATGGATATTGAAAGAAAATTTTTGCTTAATTAAGAAAGCTACCATGCACGAATGTTTCCAGCAGGGAGAAACTTTCCCAATAGAGGCCTTCCAAAAAGAGATGTAAGTGTTTTTTGACTAAATGCCAAGAAGAGAATAAGAGTTTATGCATCTCCAAATAAGGGAGGTAGAGTAAGCATGACATAAAACCTTAAGGGAAGGGAGACTAGTCCCAGCACCAAGTTTGGGCAAGCAAGTGTTCTTCCAAGAAATGATGTGGAGCTTCCTATCCTTAGTGTTGTCATATCCCGACCTGATATGACTCAAAATGGCATAGGTTATACCATGTCTGATTGTGTTCAAATTTTGTTATATGCTTCTTCAATATAGGCTACCAAAACATACCTTTCAAGTCTCCATACATCTTACTACTTTTAGGATGAACAGTATAGCCTGACTAATGTGCCTCATGTAGAATCTCAGCTCTTAGATCACCAACCGATGGAACCTATAATCTACCTTTGCATAAAATGATACCAAAATCAGATTGAGAGAGTCAAGTCTATTACCATCCTTAATATGATCACTTAACTTCAGATATTTTGTATCTAAGTTCTGAGTTTCATGAATTATTTCAACAAAGTAGGCTAAATAATCATTTGAACTAAGAAATATGGAGCTGTATCAATTGATATTACCTTTATCTCCAACTTCTCCAAATTTGACTAAGGTAGTCTACACATGTAAGCGATGAAAGATAAGTACCTGATGACTTCCTACTCAAAGCATCTACAACCATCTTTATCTTACTAGGCTAATACTGAATAGATATATCATAATCCTTGATCAACTCAAGCCATCTCCTCTGTCACAAATTCAGATCCTTTTGAGTGAAGATATACTTTAAACTCTGATGATCAACAACGATCTCACATTTGACTCCGTACAAGTAGTGTCTCCAAATCTTTAGTGCAAATACAATAGCCGCTAACTCAAGATCATTTATCAAATAGTTCTTCTCATATGATTTCAATTACTAAGATGCATGTGTAATAACTTTACTATGCAATATCAGTATACATCCCAATCCTTTCATTGAAGTATCATTGAAAACCTAAAATCCATCTATACATGAAGGGATAGTTAGAATCAAAGCATAAGTCAAATGATCCTTCAACATCTGAAAACTCTCTTTGCACTCTGGAGTCCATATAAAACTACTAGTTTTTAAGTCAGCCTCATCAAAGGCAAAGTAATGCAAGAAAATCCTGAATAAAATTTTGATAATAGCTAGCCAAAATTATAGTAGTCCTTGTCCAATCAAAAATAACCTGAATCTTTTGGGGATCTATTGAAATACCTGCATTGTTCATAACATGTCTTAGAAATAAAATGTTACTCAACTAAAACTCACACTTTGAGAGCTTAGCATATAACTGATGCTGCCTCAGAATCTCTAGAGCAGTCCTTAAGTATGTTGCATGCTCATACTCAGATTTAGAATAAATTAGAATATCATATATAAATATGATCCCTAACTAGTCTAGATACTTCCTTAACACTCTATTAATCAAATCTATAATGACCGCTAGGGCATTAGTCACTCTAAACAGCACGACTAAAAATTCATAATTGAAAGTCCGAATAGGTTGTTAGACTTATTGCTTAGGTCCCTAGGCTAACCAAGAGGGGGGGGGGGGTGAATTAGTCCTTTTAAAAAATTTCTCTTGAAATTTTGGAAAATTTTTATAAAAAATTTATGCAAATCGTACAGTACAATTTATCTTTGTACAGTACGAACAGAGTAATTTACAATGCTTTCTTAAATCTCATAAATTCAACCACAGAAAAATAAAATGCATAAAAGTAACAGTGCGAAAAAGTAAAAAGTAAGAACAGAAAACACCAGAATTTATAGTGGTTAGGTCAAACATGACATACATCCACTCCCTAGAGGCTCCTTCTCTAGGTATTGCACTAAACTCAAGTGACTCTCCTTTTGCCCCCACAGCAAGGCGGAGTAGCCTTTACAAACCTTCTTCCACCAACCCGATGCGGTAGAGAACCGTCGTCCTTTTTCACTCTCCAAGTGATGGTAGAGAACCAAGCGTCCTTTTTCACCCTCCTGGTGATGGCAAAGAACAGGACTTTCTTCAAAGATCTTCTCTCAAGAGTCTTCAAGAAGATAGGAAAGTGACTTGAAGTACAAATAATGAAATCCTTACTCTTGGATAATCTTGTGAATCCCCTCACAATTTTCACGCGAAGGATCTCACACAACTCACACCCAAACACTCTCCCTTATCACGCTCCTTTCAACTCTCAAGAAAAAATTCGTAGAAGCATCATCCTACAAGTCAATTTAAAGGTCCTTAAATTCTAAGGACAAGAAAAACCATCCAAAAACTAAAATTTTTAAGTTTCACATGTCCCGATCATCCTGGACGATCGATATTTATACTGTACGAATAGTTTAAATCACTGAACGATTCATCTCGTACGATCTCATACAAACCTAAAATAGATCCGTTCGTACAACAAATTCTTCTGCACGAATTATATTTCGTATTGTATGAATAGTTCAAAAATGAATGATTCATCCCGTACAAACCAATACGAACCAAAAATAGAGTCATTTGTACCACAAAATATTCTGTACAAACTATATTTCGTATTGTATGAATAATTTAAAAACTGAATGATTCGTCCCGTACGAACCAGTATGAACTAAAAATAGAGCCGTCTGTACCATAAAACCTTCTGTACGAATCATATTTCAAACTGTACGAACTGAACTTAGAAAAATTTTCAAGCCAGATAGGTTCATTATGGAGGACATGTAATACAGATCGTCCCGTACGATATAATATCGTACTGTATGATCCGTTTTAAAATTAAAGTTTTTACTCCCCTATTGTGTGTGTGTGCATAGTTATCTAACTTACAATCACACTTCCTCAAACTCAAGAAAAATAAGAAATACAGACTTCACTTTCAGTAAACATTAACAAATGACTTTGAAGTCTTCAACAATTTGGTGTGTGAATATCCTGAAAAACATGTTAGTGCACACAAAAAGAAACTCCAATATATATTAGGAGAAAAATAAAACAAATAACAAACTTTTGTAATCATCAAAAATAATTTGTATCAGAATTTTCTTTAACGAACGGATTTACACAAATCATAACAATCTCCCCCTTTTTGATGATGACAAAACATTTATTTATTTGATTTAACCATTTAATTCACATGTCTCCTAAACTTCCACTAAATGTACACTCCCCCTAAGTAAATGATCTCCTATGCTCCCCCTAAAGCCTAAGCTCCCCCTAAAGGAATGACCTATCCTAAACAAGGGATAAAAGGAGGTTAGATGATCTAACATACTGAATACGTGAAGGGAAGGGTAAGGAAAAAAATAAACAATACATGCAACACAAGCACTACTCACAAGCACATACAACACAGACACATATATAGGCAACTAAAAATAAATTAAATGCAATAAGTCAAACAAAGTCAATCAAACAAAGTCAAACAATAAAATTCTCCCCCTATTGACAACAACAAAAAGGGAACTCAAATTAATTGAGAAGTGGAATAATGTTAAATGAAGGTTAACTACAATATTCAAATCAAATACAAAAAAGCAAAGACTCAAAAAGGTCTAGATTGCATATTATAATAAGGAGAAGAAAAGTTGATCTAAAGTAGGAATGTATTAGACAGATTAGTAGCCACAACTTTTGTACAAAAGATGAAATAACATTACCAAAATTTCTAAGTCACAAATGATAATCATTGATTAGTGAACTTGGAGAAAATACTAAAGGAAAGAATAATTGATGACATTGCGCATCTTTTTAAAGTGTGGGCTAATTTTGTGCCTCTTTCTAGATTTGGCGACATTGCGCATCTTTTATTGTATGGCACACTTAGTGCCTTTTTGTAGATTTGGCGACATTACACATCTTTTCAAGTAGGGCACATTTTGTGCATCTTTTCAAGCTTTGCTTGTTTTATCTTCATTTAAAAAGATTCTTTCCAACAATACTATCTTTAGGTCATAATTACAATAATCAACACTTTGATATAGAATATGAGAGTAATATTAAGATATCAAATATACAACAATCTTGGCTAAATAATACATGTCTAAAATAAGATAAAGTAAGATCTTCTAATCTATACCAAATCATAATGAATCTAAATATTTTGAGAATTTAAAGTTATACACAGAATTTTCTATTATAAGATAAACTCAATTAACATTTTAGAAATTTAATCAACTATACTTGAGTGTTTTAGAATTAGTAAATTTCAGTCATACTCATTATCACAGAATGATATGCACATAAACACTAAACTTTTTTCATTTCATGATATCAATTAAAACAACTAATCATAGCAAGCTTTCACATTATACCCACAATCACATAAGATTTAACTTGCTACTCCCCATATAATAATCAAAGAAAATACAAATAACCACAAGAACAATCAACTAACAAGCCAACTACTCAAAAGAATAACAAAAATAATCACATCCAAAGCCAAGCCAAGCCAACACAAATCCTGCTAGTAATCTGAGGGACCATGATCTGGATAAGGTGGTGGAGCGCTGAATAGAGCAAAGTAGCTATTAAGTGTTGTAATATTCGTATTTTCAGACTCGAATTGGTCCCTTATCCACCCCCTATCTTCTTTATATTGATCATCATGCTACTTCAGATGTGCCTCCATATGATCAAATCTTTGATTAAGTCTATCAAATTGTTGGACAATATCCTGGTAGAAGTCTTGGTTGGGTCCAGGTGCAGGTGCAGGAGCAGGTGCATGTTCATCATCAGAACTGATTACATTTTCATCTCTCCCAAAAAGTTCTCGAAAAGAGGCATCAATGAAATAGAGTGGGAGTTCAGAAGGTCCGTCAGGATGCATTATATTGTACTTCTTTTCAAGGATATAATAGATTACATGACCAAGAGTAATATTCTTCTTCCTCTTCACACTGGGATGGCCAATATCAGTAAGATAAAAAATGTAGTCCAAAATCAGTTGGGCTTTATTGATAGGTTGACCAGACATAATCAGGTAAGTGACAGAAGAGAGAAGAGGGGTCATGTTTACTCTATCTCCGGCTTTAGGAATGATGGAAGTCCTAAGAACATGTTGAATTATTCGGGCATTTTGGTTCAAGGTGTCGACTCGAGGAACATGAGTTGGTTGGCTTACATGTCTAATGACCTGATTGACTTTAGACCATTCATAGTCAGATCGAGAAGTTAAAGCATGTGCCCTTATGCCCAAAGTTCTTAGATGAAAATATGCTCCTAGATCCTCCTTGGTTATTTCTACCCTTTGTTTCAGGACATAGGATGAGACCCTAGTATGATCCTGACTAAAAGTCATGTTGGCTAGAAATACGTGAAAAAGGTCTTTATTGTATGAGTAGATCAGTGTGAGAAGAAAAGAAAACTGGGTAGCATCGAATAGAGGCATTACTGCAAAATGGAGGTTTTTCTGTAGTAGAATGCGGGAATGGGTGATTTTTGATGCGGCATACCTATAGTATGCCTCTTCATTTTGTCCGCTTAAAAAATTATCATCCCAGTCCCTCCTAGAAGATGTCCCTCTGAATTGACGCACTCGCTTACTGCTTCCTGACATTTCTTTACTGTGCTCTGAAGGGTTTGAAGTGAAGGTGAAATGAGAGAAAACGACCCTCCTTTATATAGAAAATCAATTCAATCGTACTGTATGAACCCATTTCATACAATATGAAATTAATTTCGTCCGGGATGAATCAAATTTCATCTGGGACGAACAAAAGCAGTTAAAATGAAATGGTTTTTTCGGGATGATCAGGATATTAAAGGATCGTTTAAGCGACGATTAGGTTCATCCTTATCCAAATCGACACATGGATCGTACAGATGAAAACATATTCTTCTGGGACGATCAACACTAATAACTAACACTAACTATGAATCCTCCCCATTCGTATAGACGAAAACTCCTACAATCGTACAATACAATGACGTCATTGTATAGTAAGAACATATAAAGAAAAATATGTTTCGTCACTCCAACTCTACAGGTTTCCAGCACTCAATTAAAGAACAACATAAAATAAGACAAGATAAATTTTTTAGTTTTAAAAATTTTAAAGAAAAACATATAAGAAAATCACAAAAACATAATAGACTAGAAACAAACTAATGAACACTAACAAAATAAAATTTGTAGAATTTTCATTCAATCATTAAGATCAATTACACCTAGCCTTATCCTTAAAATACTAAAAGTGTCAAAAGCTAAGGGTTTTGTGAAAATATCTGCAAGTTGATCTTTAGTAGCGACATGATGTAGTTCAATTTCCTTTTTCGCTACATGATCTCGTATGATATGATGCCTTATATCAATGTGCTTTATTCTTAAATATTGAATAAGATTGTTTGAAATGCAAATAACACTAGTGTTATCACAAAAGATTGGAATGGTATGAATAGAAAATCCTAAGTCAACCATTTGCTGTTTCAACCAAAGCACCTGAGCAACACAACTCCCTAAGGCAATATATTCTGCTTCAGCTGTAGAAAGTGCTATTGAATTTTGTTTCCTACTGGACCAAGATACTAATAAATTTTTAATGAATTGACAAGTCTCAGAGGTACTCTTCCAATCTGCCTTGTAACCTGCAAAATCATAATCTGAGTATCTAATAATTTCAAAAGAAGAACTGTTCTTAGGATACCAAATTCCTAAATTTTGAGTTCCCAGAAGATATCTAAAAATTCTTTTCACTGCTATCAAATGTGATTCCTTTGGATCTGCTTGAAATCTAGCACATAAGCAAACACTAAACATGATGTCAGGTCTGCTAGCAGTCAAGTAAAGCAATGATCCAATTATTCCTCTAAACTTCTTTTGATCAACAGATTTTCCCTTAGGATCCTTATCTAATAGTACTGAGGAACTCATGAGTGTAGTTATAGGTTTAGCATTATTCATTTCATACTTCTTGAGGATTTCATTAACATACTTAGATTGATAAAAAAAAGTTCCTTCCTCATTTTGCTTTATGCTAAAACCAAGAAAATAACTCAAATCACCCATTAAACTCATCTCAAATTCACTACTTATTATTTTTGAAAATTTATCACATAAACTTTTATTAGTTGATCCAAAAATGATGTCATCAATATATATTTGAACAATGAGTATTTCATTTCCAACTCTTTTTAAAAATGGAGTGGTGTCAACACTTCCTTTAATAAATGATCCTTTTAATAGGAAAATGCTTAACCTCTCATACCATGCCCGAGGTGCCCGTTTTAGTCCATATAATGCCTTTTTCAATTTAAAAATATGATTTGGAAATTTAAAATTTTCAAAACTTGGAGGTTGCTCAACATAAACATCCTCTTCTATCACCATATTTAGAAAGACACTTTTAACATTCATTTGATATAATTTGAAATCTTTAAAACAAGCAAAGGCTAAAAACACTCTAATTGCTTCAAGTCTTGCTACATGGGCAAATGTCTCCTCAAAATCAATTCCTTATATTTGATTACACCCCTTAGCCACCAATCTAGCCTTATTCCTTATCACAACTCTTGAATCATTCATTTTATTTTTGAGCACCCACTTAGTCCCAACTACACTTTGATCTTTTGGCCTTTCAATTAACTCTCAAACATCATTTCTTTTAAATTGATTCAATTCTTCTTGCATGGTCAAAATCCAAAATTCATTCATAAGTGCTTGATCAATATTGGTGGGTTTAATCATTGAAATAAACGCTGAATGATTTACTTCTTTTCTCAAACTATGCCTAGTCTTAACTCCTTCACTTGGGTCTCTTAAAATCAACTCTTTAGGATGACTCTTGGGATAATTCAATTCTCTAGGCAATGTATTCTCTTCTTGAATTTCAACCCTTTCTTCCACTTTTACATTTTCAAGTCCTTAGGTTTTTCTACAACATCATCTTCCTCTAACCTAAACCCGCCACTATTATCAGATTCATCAAAAATAATATGAGTGGTCTCCTCAACTATCAAAGTTATTCTATTGAAAACTCTATAGGATTTTCTAACACTTGAATATCCTAGAAAAATTCCTTCATCAGATTTTGGATCAAATTTTCCTAAGATAGTTTTTCCATTGTTGTGTATGAACACCTTACATCCAAAAATATGTAGGTATGAGAGGTTGGGAATCTTACCTTTAAGAAGTTCATAGGGTGTCTTGTTTAATTTTGATCTAATATTTACCCTATTCAACACATAACATACAGTGCTAATTGCTTCAGCCCAAAAGTATATTGGAAGTGAATATTCTGCCAACATGGCTCTAGTAGTTTCAACCAATATCTTGTTCTTTCTCTCAACTACTCCATTCTATTGAGGTTTCCTAGAAGCTGAGAAGTTATAATCTATCCCATGAGATTTACAAAAATCATTAAATAACTCATTTTCAAATTCTCCCCCATGATCACTTTGGATTGTTATAATTCTAGACCTAATTTTCTCTGAATCCAAGTAGCAAAATCTCTAAACTTCTAAAATAATTCACTTTTATGATACAAAAATTAAATCCATGTGAATCTTGAATAATCATCCATAATTACATACCCAAATCTCTTTCCTCCTAAACTTAAGGTACTAACAGGTCAAAATAAATCCATGTGTAGGATTTCTAGGGGCTTGCTAGTTCTAACCTCCTTGATTGAATTAAAAGAGGATCTGACTTATTTTCCTAATTGACATGTATCACACAAGTGGTCTTTTGTAAAGTCAAGTTTGGGTACACCTCGGACTAACTCTTTTTGGGTGATTTTCCTAAGATTTCTCATGCTAGAGTGACAAAGCCTTCTATGCCATAACTAAGATTCATCTGATACAGTTTTCAAACACAAAGCAGTAGAAGGTTTTACAGCATTCAAATCTAGCATGTAAATATTAATTATTCTATCACCATTCAATAGAATAAGTCTATTCTGACTGATAACACAACTAGTAGGCAAAAATTTGATATGATAACCTTTGTCACACAATTGACTTATGCTCAACAGATTGTGTTTTAGACCTTTAACTAACAAAATATTTTCAATCACAAATTTCTTTGAGTTTCTAATAATACTTGTACCTACCACTCGCTTGGTAATATTATCTCTAAGTGTAACCTTGCGTCCATTCCTGGCTTTCAGCGTTATAAATCTTTTCACATCTCTAGTCATATACTTAGAGCAGCCGCTATCCAGGTACCAAATGCTCTCACAAGGTCTTGTGTGAGAGCGATCCTACAAAATGATCAAATATTAGTCTTGGGAACCTGTTTGATTTGAAAAAAATTAGTTTTAAAAAAGTGTTTAATTTTCTTTAAAAATATTTAATTTCTGGAATTTAAATTTTATAATCGAACACTTATTATGAATGATATATCACCTTAAAAGGTGAACATATCGTTCCCTAATAGGTTCAGGTTACAAATCTTGATTTATCCTGATTATCGTAGTCAAACTCAAGGAGGAACAACATACGATCTCGAAAGATCAAAATGATGTTTAATTCAATATTTAACTATGCTAATCTAAATATATGGATCATTAATTTCATAATCAGAACTATGATTGTAATTGACATATCTATCCGAGGAAAGAAAATATCAATTACTATCAATAGTTTGAATATGACGATAATGATCGTCATGTTTGAATTTCCCAAAGATAATTAATTAAAAGTTTTAAAAACTTGATTTTTAAATCTGGTATGGGTTTTTAAATCTCCTACGAGCGCAAGCCCTCGTAGTTAATTACATCGTAGGAAATTAGAAAATTTCCTACGAAAACTCTCAATTAAAATATCGATATGAATTTTATTTAAGAATTCAAAGATTGATATAAAAGAAGGTTAAGGACTTGAATTTTCAAGTGGAATTGGTTCAAAATTGAACACTTATTTCTGGAGTCAAAGGAAGAAGAGTAGGAGGTGTTTTGATATTCTGAATTACTTCAGAAACACCTCAACTATCCTAAGTGTTGGGCTTGAATTAGATTGAAAGAGATTTTTGATTTGAATGATCAATTTTAATAGAAAGTTGAGAATTAGATTTCCAGAAGGTTGAGGTCTTAGGATTGAAGATTTGCCTCAGAACCTAAGTCTAAATGTGTACTAAAAATTAGTGACCCAGATCCTAGCTAATGCAATACAGTCTTGGACTTACCCGGCCTGGATTGGGGAGCCAGCTAAACCTCCTAAATGCTTTAAAATTATGAGTCAAGTCTTTTAAATGTAGAGTGGTTAGGGACGTTATTTAAGATTAGTTTAAGGAAAGCGGGGCTGACATCTAGAGCAGATTCCTATTTAGCCCCTTAACACATGTTGGGTGAAATTTCTAAATAAAAATGTAATTAAGAATTAGACTCAATTTTAATTTGTTACTAATGCGATGCATGCTAGTTGACTCGATTAAATGCTTGAAATCAGAATGAAGCAGTTTAAAAATTAGGCTTAAAAATAGATTTTATCCTAGAGATTGCATAACATCTCCTTAGATAGAACTGCACCCTAATAGGTCAGGTGGTCTGCCAAAACCCGCAGGCGTGGAGGTGCTTAACAAGGTAGAGAAAGGTTAATATGAATGCATGAAAAACTCCCGGCGAGTCTGGGCTTACTACTTAAAAGCGTTAGAGTTACTATCTGAGCCTAAAGTTTTTAAATTTTAGTTAAAGTAGAAATAGTTCATGACCGTACCCTCACGAGCCTCTGATCGGGTTCCAGGCTAAATCAAATACGACATGCAAGATCTCCAAATAAACTATTAAAATATACGGGTCCTTAATCACAATCAACACATCAATCAAATCAATTAAATAATTAAATCAATTAAATAAATATTCAAAATGAAAGTCCATGTGGCAAGTGCCACTTAATAATATAACCCAGGGTCTGCAGGAAAAGTAAAGTGGCCGGGTACCACTGACTACAACCCGGATTCTACTCCTATGACTCAAGTGACTTTGAGAATGGGTCTTCTTGTTCTTCACTTCTGCGTCTTCTTGTAACTCCTTGGATCGTCGGGTCCGGATATCCAAATGAAAAGAAACTCCCCCTGAATAGGAGTGTTATCTTTTCTCTTTAGATACTTTGAAAGTATCCTAACTTAGGCTTCCAAATGGAGGAGGACTCTCCCCTAAGGGATGTCCTCTCCTCTTTGGAATCTAAGTAGGATATGTAATCCCATCTCAAAGCACTTTAAACATTACAACTCAATTATATTTAAATTACATCAATTAAAATTAAAAATCTAGACTCGATCCTGCAGGGTTATCCTAATAATCAACAATTATAGAAACATCCCAAGCAGTTAATATATTGAAATTAAAAATGCTCAAACCAGCCACACTTGGCCATGCTCTTTTTGATTTAAAGGGGGACTTAAGCAATTTTCTGGAGCACCTGTATAATTTAATATTTATGAATTTGCCCCCTTTTATTTAATGCCCTATATGAGCATGGCCACCTGCATGAGATTGAATTAGTATAAATCATCCCTAGCCTAGGGGTAGATCTAACGTACAATCAAATCAACACAGAATGTGGTAAATAAATAAACAATCACATCAACATCAATCACTTAAAATCTAGCAACCAGCATGCAATGAAATCCACGGAAAATCTGGCACATGCAAGTAGCAGAAAAGTAAACATCGGCCTAGCCTAAGACTAGAGTTGGTCGTCCTAGCAAACCATCTAAAGTGTGTGAGGTAGGTTGTGTGGCTTTGATATGTCCTAAATAGGCTCTTGATTGAAGTTGCTTGATGTTCTGGTTGGTTGAAAGGTTTTAGGGGAATTTTAATTGAAGTTTAAGTCTTAATGATTTAAAATTGATATTAAATTTGATTCAATTATTTGTTGGACACCAAGGCTGTGAAGTTTATTTCACCTTCCTTGGGGCTAATTTAATAGCCTCGTAGGCCTGGGTTACCTAGTGGTACCCGATATAATTAAGTGATTTGAGTTTGATTAGTGTTTGAAGATTGATTAAATTTTAATTAAGATTGGTTGGTTGCTGGTTTTAGAGTTAAGTTGATATTTTTTGGAATTTTAGAAGATTTATTGAATTTTGGGATTTTCTGGATTATTTTAATGATTTAATTCAGGGGTCAAAAACTTACTTTTTGATTTAAAATATTTTCTAGAAATTTAATATTTTTTTAAAATACTAGAACTTAATATAATCAGTTAGACAGTAAGTACACTGAAATTAGATTTTTCTACATTTTATTATGAAGGTTTGAAGTTTTGAGTTGAATTTGAACTAGGTTTGACTAAAAGTTAACTTTTTCAAATTTGATTGATTTCTGAAAACTTAATATTTTTAAAAAAAATTAGACCTTAAGATGAGTTTTATGCCTTTGAGTTTGCTCAATTTGGAGTTCATTTGAATTAGTTATGAATTTTTGAAATTTTGAGTATTTATTGAATTTTTAAAAATTGTTTAATTAAGGCCCTTTTTATGGTTTGAAGCCAAATGACCTCCAAACTCCTTGAAATCAACTCCAAAGGTCAGGAATGACCTAAGGAGTGATCTCCAAGTGTTTGAAAATTTTCTGGAATTTTTAATTATTTTTAATTAATTAAATTAATTAAATATTTGAATTTCAGTTAAACTTAAATTAAATTTAATTTGAAAGTCCTGTGAAGGGGCTTTTATTTTTCATTGATTAAGGATATAATTCTGGTCAGTTTGAGGTATTATTTGTAATTTTTGGATTTAATTTAGATTTATTAAAATTTCTGAAAACTTAAATGGCTTAATTAAGCTTTGATTTTGATTAAATTAATTAAGGGGCTTAATGACTTTAAAATTCAGTAGGAATTTTTTTATGAGCTGAGGATATCACTATGTTTAAGTGTTCAAAGTTTCAAATCAATAGGAGGTGAATCTTAATGGAAATATTCTAAATTTTCTGCTCAAGGTCCTTAATTGTTGTCCTTAATGATGTCACTAGGTTTAATGGGTTTGAATCAATGTTTACACTAACCCTTGGACATGCATGAATGAATATACACAATCATCATAAACAAATCCTAAAGCTAGGGGAGCCTAAGCTAAGTGCATGTGTGTGCACCCTAAGTATATAAGGATAAAACATAGTTTAATTAATTAAAAGATAATCAATGAATAATTAGAAAATTAATTATCCATTGATTACCCATCACTCCACATTAATCATATTCAAATATGCTTAATCTAGATTTAAAATTCCAAGGAATCTCTCAAACATATTAAAGATTTAACATAAATATAACTTTAAAATAAACTTTAAAGTATAAGCTCTTATATATATAACCTATATATATGAATATAAATTTTAAATTTAGAATACTTAAAGTATCATTAAAGTAAATTTAAAAATTAAATGAGAGATCCACCACTCAATTTTGAAAATAAGTTTTTAAACCTTGAAAATACTTAATATAATATTCAATATAATATTAATTGAATATTGAAATATTAAGATAATTCAAATTATTTGAAATAATTAAAGTTTTAAATCTTAAAATTAATTTCAAGCTAAAATATTCAAAAATTATGGAAATTTTGTTGTAATATTTATATTTCTTTTATTTAAATTGAATTTAATTTGAAATTTTGAAGATTAATGTTAATTAAAGGTGTTTAACTTAATTGAAAATTAATTAAAATAGAAAATAATTTTTAAATCAAATAAAATTAATTCTTAAATATTTCTGAAAATTTGAATTATTTAAAACAATTTTAGTTGAATTCTTTATTTTTAAAATATATTCAATATCAATCAAATATTAATTAAATATTTAAATTTTTAATTAATTTAGAATAATCTAACATATAAACTTTATATTAGATTGATTCAAATTAAAATTTAAATATTTTGAAAATAATTCTTAATTTATTTAAAATGTTTTAATAAAAATTTTTGAATTTTCAAATAATTAAAACTAATTTAATATTAATTAAATATTAGAAATTTAGAAATTGTTTAAATTATATATAAATATATATATTATTAAATTAACATTTATTTTGAGATGAATTATGTTAAATATTTATTTAAAAGCCTTTTTTTTAAAAAAAATTCAGAATTTAGAAAGTATTTTGATCATCTCTAATTAAATATTAAATATTAAATATTTAAAAATAATATATATATATATATAATATTTTAAATTAGTTTTAATTTTAAATTAAAGGTTTTAATTTTCTGATTAATATGGAATATTTAAGTTAAAATTTTGAATTAATATTTAATTTTAAATAATTATTTAAAAAAAGGGATTTAAATTGATTTAAAATGATTTTTTAAATCCATTTAAATCTCTGGCGGCGCCGACGCTAGGTGGCGCAACCTAGCTGGCTGAGAGGAGCTACGGCGGCGGCGGTTAATCATCAACAATGATTGCGCCGCCGCGCAATCATTGTTGATTGATAAAAGCGGTGGCGGGACCCACAAACCGGTTATTTAAACCAGTCAGCACCGTCGCGCACCGTAAGATCTTCCGCCATGTGAAACGAACGGTCGAGATCGAGTTAGATGAGAAATCCAGATAACCCAAGGCTTAACGCGGACAGATCAAATGGCAGAGCAGCAGAATCGGAACCGTTGATTCGAAAATCAACGGTTCAGAACCCATGCATGCAGCGAGACTATCATTTGAGCCCTAGAAATGATTAAACGTCTCGTTCTCTCGATATACCTGATCAAATGATTTGAAATTTAAAACGTAGATTGAGTTAATGAACAGAGTTCATGTGGACGTGTTTTTTAAATTTTAAAAGCGCTTAATTAAAAGCTAATTTAATCTAAGTGATTCTACCTAGGGTTTATGATTTTTACCTCTATAAGGGACGGTTTAAACCGTTTAAGCTATCTCTGAATTTGTTGTTTGTCCAAGCTCAACTTCTCTTCAGGAATCGCGGTTCAAAATGCCATAGATCGAGCGATATAAGCATTGGAAGGAGTTTGCCTTTGGCTCGCCGGGAAGCTCGTCGGGGGCGGCTTTAACCGGTCGAATTTGAGCTGGAAAATGTGGAGGGGGTTCTTGAATGCTCAAACGAGAAAAGTCTTTTCTCTGGGAAGGCTTAAGTGGAGAGATCAAGGATAGGATCCAATGACCCTTGATTTGAGAGTTTTTTTTTTATCAAACGTCTCCTGCTTGAATGAAGGGCTGGGATTAATTGACTAGACTTCCAGATGATTGCCAAGTGTTATTGGGTTGTTATAATGGCAGGGGAATCAAGGACGAGAGGACAAGCCACATGGAAAGTGGGCTTTGTCCTCATATGTGCATGTGGGGATGATCCAAACTGTTGGATCTGGATCTAAGGGCTGAGAAAGGCCTAAAGAATGTTCTTGAGAAGTTGCCAACAGCTAGAAGGGTTTAAATTGAAATAAGGATGGTTTAAAATGGGCAATTTGACCATTTAATGGTCATTTGACCAGTCATTGACTGGTTTGACCAGTCAATGGCCCATTAAGGTTGAGGTGGCAGTAAGGGGAGTTTTTAAATGCTGATTAAAAAGATCCTAAGGCAGCCTACTAGAAGTTTAGTGATTAAACCAAAATCATATACATTTGACCAAGATTTTCAAAGGTTTGACTTGGTAAAATTGACCATGATATGACTTTAAATGAATTAAGGGGCATTCAAGGCATTAGATGAAATGGCTTTTTGAAGACTCCTAAGTATTAGGATTGAATTTGAAATGTGTGAACATGTTAGGATGTAGGGTTTGACTATGAATTGAAGTTTGACCACATTGAACCAAGTGTGATTTAACTCATGGTGAGCTTGAGAGTATCCAAGTCATACACTTGGATGATTTTGAATGTTTGGAAGACTTGATTGGATTAAAATTGAACATGAGCCCTCATATTAATTTGAGTTGACCAAAACTGGATTTTGTTGACTAGATCAACTGATGATTGGGTCAAAGGTCCAATCAAATTTAAATCCCCAAAGGAAATATCCAAAGGAGTTTGAATGAAGTTTGAATGGATCTGGGGTTTGATATAGTGTTAATAAGCTTAAGGGCTTGAAATAGTCAACCTAAGTTGACTTAGTCAAATAAGTTGACCCAAGACTAGGATTTAGACTGGACAAGTTTGGTTGGATACCTGGAGTCTAGTAGAAGTGGTTCTAGGGTTTAAATAGGTTATCTAGATCAAATGACCTGTTTAGGCCCTTAATGGGCCCAATGGGTCAACTAGGTTGACTTGGTCAACCAGGTTGACCCAGGGTCAGAGATTGGGTCCAACCAGTTTAGAATGACATTCTGAGTCTACTGGTGGTGGTCTCAAAGTCTGGGGAGGTCATTTGGTCAAAATGACCTATTTGGGCCCTTAATGGGCCTTTTAAGTCAACCCTAGTTGACTTGGTCAATCAGGTGGGTCCAGGGTCTAGAAATGGGCTCAACAGATTTGGTTTGACATTTGAAAATTGTTGGAAGTGGTTCTAAACAATTTGGAGGTCATATGGTTTGAAAAGTGCATTTAAACCCTTAAGGGGTATTTTGGTCATTTTGACCCTTGATCAATTGGGGGTCAAATTGAATCCAACAAAATACAGTTTAATGCTCAATGGGTCATATTCAAGGGTCTGGAAGTGATTTGAGGGTTTGGAGAAGGCTCCAAGGTCAGGATCCACTGGGTGGCAGGTCCAGTGGCATGGACTGTAAATATTTGAAGGTTTTACAGCCTTTGGATTTCAATTCGGTTTCTGGGGTTAGAGACCTCAGAATGAGTTCAAATTTAGAGGGTTACCTCTAGAGACATATCACATCAGTGTGGAACTGATAGACCTTGAATTAGAGGTCATTTGATAGGGTTTTGAAATGTTCAAAGATTCACTGGAAAAGGCTTTCAGGACTTAGACCTTAGGCCTTGGAATTTGAGTCTGGAAATCTGGATTTGAGCTGGATTTTAATTTTGAATGATAGGGTTTGGACTATCTAAATCATTTACAATTATGTAAGTGATTATAGATGATTAGATAGGATTAAAGTCAGGTCAGAGGCTGTGACAGCTAAATTTGGGTTATTTAAAGGTCAGGATTGGTCAGGGATTTGAATTGACTTGAATTCTGGATTGAATTGAGTCTTGAATAGATTGATTTAAAGTCTGATTTGGTCTGGAGTTTGAATAGATTTGAGGTCTGGATAGATCTAAGGTCTAGGAGAATCCTAAGACCTAAATTGATCTAGGGAAATCCTAGGGTCCAGAGTAGATCCTAGGAACTGAAGTCTAAGAAGATCCTAGAGTTTAGGAAACCCTAATGTCTGGGATCTAGAAGGTTCTTAGGATCTAGAATAGATCCTAAAGTCTAGATTCTAGGAAGATCCTAGAGTCTAGGAAAGTCTTAAAGTCTAGGATTCTAAAAGAATCCTAGTGTCTAGAGAAGTCTTAAGCTATGGATCTAAGTAGATCTAGGATATATAGTCTATGAAGAATCCTAGGGGCTAGAATAATCCTAAGATTTTAAAGGGATCTAGAAGAATCCTAGGGTCTAGAATAAATCCTAGGGTCTAAGAAGATCAATATGATCTAGAGTCTGGCAGAATCCTAGGATCTAGAATAGGTCCTAGGTTTCAGGGTCTAGAAGAGTCTTAGGATCTAGAAGAATCCTAGGATCTAGGTTCTAGGAGGATCCTAAGGTTTAGAATGATCTTAAGATCTAAAATCTAAGAAAGATCCTAGGATCTAGAATGGTTTGGAAATTAGATTGATCTGAGATCAGGATTGATTTGAAACTGGATTGATCTAGGATCAGATTGATCATAGAGTCAGGATTGATCCTAAGGATTGGAAAGATCCTAAGGTCTGGATTGGTCCTACTGATCTCATACAAAAATGAGGTCAATAGAACCCAAAAAAGTTTGTGTTCTCCTCTTAATAATTTTAAACCAGATGTATGTGTGATATGCTGTATTTTATGCACCTTAGGTCTCCACACTAAATGTGTTCTATATCTAAGTGTACAAGTATGGTTAATGTGTCTAAATGCTCCACAAGCAAAACACTTCTCTTCGGGAAAAGGATTTCTTAGTCTATACGAGTTATAATTTTTCTTTCTAGATGATGAACTCACTTTTTTTTTATTTAGACTTATAATATTGTTCAAGTGTGGGTATTGGCCTATTTTCTTCAATAACTTTCATCATAAGTTCAAGATATGAGTTTCTATTTTCCAAAATTGAAATCTCCATTCTCATATCTATCTCTCTATGTTCTGATTCCTCCAAAGAAGTCTTGAAATCATTTTCAAGTTTAGTGTGTAATGATTTTAAAAGATTATGCTGTTTGTTTAAATCATCAAATTCATCCAACAAGGTCGTGTGGTTGCTATCAATCAATTCATGATCTTTCCTAAGGATCTCATATTCTTTCTGCAGCTCTAAATAATCCAAATTCAACTTAGCATGTAATTTTTTCAGTTTCCTATATGCTGAATATATACATTCAGAAATTTCAAATAATTCATCATAGCTTAAGTCACATACCTCTTCTTGATCTGATTAATCAAGATTATCAGCCATCAAGTACAAATTTATGACTTTCTCTTATGGTGCAATTTTTGAGGTATCTGAAGCTGAGTCTGCCCAAAATGCTCGTTGAAGTCTCTTTTTATCCCTTCTTTCCTTTGGTTTCTCCTCGGCCTTCTCCTTGCTAGGATTTCCCTTGAGTTTGGGGCAATCAGTCTTTATATGACCTGACTTCCTGCATTCATAGCAAATAACATTGTTAGAAGCCTTTGTATTTCTATGGAACTTACCCTTGTTCCATTGTTGGCGTCTTCTCTGCTTCATCTTTAGGAAACTCCTAAATTGCCTTGTCATCAAGGTAATGTCCTCTTCATCCTCAGGTAGTGACTGATCACTTTCGGAATCATCCACCTTCAAAACTATGTTCTTCTCCTTCCGCTTGTCTCCTGCATCAATCAGTCTTTGAGTCACAGATTGCTCGTAAGTAATTAGTGATCCAAGAAGATTGTCAATAGAATAGACAGTTAAATCTTTTGATTCAGTTATAACAGTAATCTTTATATCATAAGCAGTAGGTAAGCGACGAAGTATCTTATTTACTTTTTCTGTATTCATTAATTCCCCACCTAAGCCATGCAATGAAGTGATGATATGTGTTAAACGTATATACATGTCTGAGATTGATTCATTCAGTTTCATGCGAAATAGTTCATAGTCGTGCAAAAGAATATTCAACCTAGTTTGCTTCACTTCATTTATACCTTCATAACTAATGCAAAGCCTATTCCAAATTTCTTTTCCTGATTTAAAAGTAGAAACATGCATGTAGTATTCTAATTTCAAAGCATAAAAAAGCTATTCAAACACTTTGCATTTAATTGAGCTAGCTCATGTTCTTCTACAGTCCATTCAGCAAAAGATGTTTGAACTCTAATTCCTTCTACAATTCTAGTGGGTTTAGTATAACCTTCTTGTACTAACATCCACATGCGATAATCAGGAGATTGTAGAAATATAGACATGCGAGTTTTCCAAAAATCAAATGGGATATTGTCAAACAAAGGTGGTCTAGTGATCGAGTAACCTTCTAAAGTGTTTCGGTTTCCAAAATTAGCCATGATCGAATTTCAAAAAGTAGTTTAAACAGTAATTTTTGAAATAGGCTTTGATACCACTTGAAAGTCCGAATAGGTTGTTAGACCTATTGCTTACGTCCCTAGGCCAACCAAGAGGGGGGGGGGGGGGGGGTGAATTAGTCCTTTAAAAAAATTTCTCTTGGAATTTTAGAAAACTTTTTATAAAAAATTTATGCAAATCATACAGTACGATTTATCTTCGTACAGTATGAACAGAGTCATTTACAATGCTTTCTTCAATCTCAGAAATTCAACCACAGAAAAATAAAATGCTAAAAGTAACAGTGTGGAAAAGTAAAAAGTAAGAATAGAAAATACCAGAATTTATAGTGGTTCGGTTAAGTACGACCTACATCCACTCCCTAGAGACTCCTTCTCTAGGTATTACACTAAACTCAAGTGACTCTCCTTTTTCCCCTACAGCAAGGTGGAGAAGCCTTTATAAACCCTCTTCCACCAACCCAGTGCAGCAGAGAACTGTCATCCTTTTTCACTCTCCAAGTGATGGTAGAGAACCAAGCGTCCTTTTTCACCCTCTTGGTGATGGCAGAGAACCAAGCGTCCTTCTTCACCCTCCTGCTGATGGTAGAGAATCTGACCTTCTTCAAAGATCTTCTCTCAAGAGTCTTCAAGAAGATAGGGAAGTGACTTGAAGTACAAATAATGAAATCCTCACTCTTGGATAACCTTTTGAATCCCCTCATAATTTTTACGCCAAGGATCTCACACAACTCACACCCAAACACTCTCCCTTATCACTCTCCTTTCAACTCTTAAGAAAAAATTCATAGAAGCATCATCCTACAAGTCAATTTAAAGGTCCTTAAATACTAAGGACAAGAAAAACCATCCAAAAACTAAAATTTTCAAGTTTCACGCATCCCGATCATCCTGGACGATAGATACTCGTACTATATGAATATTTGTACCATAAAATCTTCTATATGAATTATATTTCATACTGTACAAATAGTTCAAAAATAAACGATTCATCCCGTATAAACCAGTACGAACCAAAAACAGAGCCGTTCGTACCACAAAACATTTTGTATGAATCATATTTCATACTGTATGAATAGTTCAAAGACTAAATGTTTAATCCCGTACGAACCAAAAATAGAGCCATTCGTACCATAAAACCTTATGTACTAATCATATTTCGTACTGTACGAACTGAACTTAGAAAAATTTTCAAGCCAGATAGGTTCGTTGTGGAGGACATGTAATACAGATCGTCCCGTACGATACAATATCGTACTGTATGATCAGTTTTAAAATTAAAGTTTTTACTCCCCCATTGTGTGTGTATACACAGTTATCCAACTTACAATTATATTTCCTCAGACTCAAGAAAAATAAGAAATACAAACTTCACTTTCAGTAAATATTAACAAATGAATTGAAGTCTTCAACAATCTGGTGTGTGAATATTCTGAAAAATATATTAGTGCACACAAAAGGAAATGACAATATATGTTAGGAGACAAAAAAAACAAATAACAAGCTTTTGTAATCATAAAAAATAATTTATATCAGAATGTTCTTGAATGAACGGATTTAGACAAATCATAATAATAATGCCCATACCTCATGCTAAATCCAGTCTTCACCACATCGTTTACCCTCACTTTAAGTTGATGATAACTTGATCTCAGATCAATCTTAGAAAATATTGAACCTCTAGCCAGCTAATCAAATAAGACATCAATCTTAAGAAAGGATACTTATTTTTTATAGTTACTTTATTTAGATATTTATTGTCAATGTATATCCATTAGGTACCATCCTTCTTCTTGACAAATAATATAGGTGCTCCCCATGGAGACACATTGGGACAAACAAAACCTCGATCCACTAACTCCTGAAGCTGCACCTTCAACTTTTAAAGTTCCTTGGGAGACATTTGATATGAGGCCTTAGAGATAAAAGCAGTACCCTAAAAAATATATATACAAAACTCTACCTCTCTATCTGGCGATAAGGTCACTAGCTCCTCAAGGAAGACATCTGAAAACTCTCGAACTAGGGACACTACTCATAAATGTAGAAGAGTGATTCACATCTTTGACAGATGCTAAAAATACTGGGCTACCTTTCCTCCATAGCTTATCTATTTCTAGAGCATAAATCAAACAAGAAAGAATACCCCTGATTCCTTAAAATATAAAGCTCTCACCATTCTGATACAAAGTCACTTTTTTTAAGATAATTGATCTGAGCCCTTACCGACTCATCTAGTCCATACCCAAAATAACATTGAATGTAAAAATATGTAATAGAATCAAACCAGATCTCCAAATTCTATAAAAAAACTCTAAATCACAAAAATAAACTCTTCTAGCTACAATTCCATCTCCCGTAAGAAAAACCATAAAAATACATATAATACGAAAGGTAAACTAAGAGAATCAAAATGCTACTTTGACATAAAAGAATGGTTAGTACTAGAATAAAATAAAATATGATAAAGAGATACATAAATATAGACCATACCTATCATAATATCTGAAGACTAGCTGGCCTCTTATAATGTTAGTCGTGGCTATATTGGCGTCAAAGAAGTAGAACTATCTGCACCCCACAAATTCCCAAAATGTTGACCTTATGATACTGGATCAATATCCTAAATACCAAATGCCTCAGAATAAGGTCGAGGTGGTACTATTCTGGATCTTCCCACTATCGGCTGCCCAGAACTATCAGCTCTCAAATTAGAATGCCTGTCAAAACCACCCTGTGGACACTTAAAAACTATACTGACCATAGTGAAAACATAAACCTAATGTTTTATAATATAGACCAATATGCCTCCGACCACACTGCTGACATAATGGGACCCCACTAATTGAACCGCCGAAACTGGCAATATTGCCTCTATCTTATATAAAAGAAACTACTATTGACTCTCTCCTCCTTCTAAACTCAATAGGTCCAAACCTGGTTTTTATCCTGCCAGAAGCTACTACTAGCTATCTCACTGGCATACATCTTCTTGTTTGTAGTCCATTGCTGTTGAACTACTATCAAATTAGTCTCTATCCTCTTAGCCCTCTCAACCAACTGAGCAAAATTTGTAATATCCTTTGCTAACAGTGGATGCCTCAAAGTATCTTAAAGCCCCTCCAGAAATTTGTAACACTTCTCCTTATAAGTACTAACCAACTATGGAGAATACTTGGAGAGAGCAGTAAACTCTGCCTCATATTGCATCACTAATATACTTCCCTGAATTAATCTCAGAAAAGAACTCTATAGCTCTCTCCAAGCAGACAGAGGCACAAACCATACCCTGAAATCCCTATAAACTCTTTTTAAGTAATCAGGGTATTTGCATGACCTAAAAACTTCTCTCTTTGTTATCCCAACCACTAGCGCTCTACCTGACCATCAAACAAAAATATAACTAATGAAACTCTTTGCTTAAGAGGATAATACATCCCATCCAGAGTCTTCTCTATCCTCATTAGTCAATCCTCAACTGCTCTAAGCTCAATAATATCTGCTAGTCTAAGCAGCCGTAATCTTATAAAATTTTATAAATATATATTCATATCATTAGGATGGGCACCAAAAACATGTGTATGAGCCTCACCTACCAGCTGTACTACTATACCTACAGTCTAAGAAATTGCCTCAGAATTGATCATAGGAGCTGTACTATGAACATGAGCTTCTTGATTAGAGCTCTAAACATTGGTCATATTTGGATCTAGCTGAGGTGGATCAATTATCATAGAAACACTAAATATAATTAAATACAACACATGTATATGAAAAATAAATAAAATGAGCACCTAAAACTACCCAAAAGCATATCACTTCTAAAGATTAAATCCCATGGCTTTGTTACGATTTGCTTCTCCAACCTTGCTCTGATACCCAAAATGCTTATCACAACCTGACCCAATATGACCAAAAACTACACAGGTCATACCATGTCCGATTGTGGAAAGAATTAAATCCCAAGATCTAATTGGAGAAGTACTAAAATAAAACTTTCAATTTAAACACACAACATAGCCACTACTGAATATAAATAAAGTGGAAGACTACTGAATCTAAAATATAATTTTTCTATTTATGTTATCCAAAAATAAATATATAATTTAAGGTCCATCTATAATAGTACTTGACAATAGAGAAAAAATAAAAATAAAAGCCAAGCTTGTTAAAAATGAAACTATCCAAACATACCTACAATATATATTATATCTTGCTATTCAAAACTACTCAGCTCGCTCTGTAGTCTTTTCCTGGCCTAAAAATGGAAGTAAAAATTGGAGTGAGCTAACACGGCTTAGTAGGCTATCATAGCTTAAAATACAAATTAGTAACTGAAAATACTATACTATAATGCAAACTGAAATACTTCACGAAAAATTGAAATTGAAGCTAAAGTAGAAGCTAAAACTGAACTTCCTATAAGCATTTAAAAGCATTTCAAAAGCTAAATTGAAACCAAATAAATTATAAGCGGATATTCATTTTATTAGAATGACTCTCAGCCCAAATTTTTATATATCTTTATAGATTCATTAACAAAATCCTACCTTGATAGCCTACAGACCCTGACATAATAAAATCCCACTTCGATAGCCTGAAGGCCCCACTACAACAGGATCCCACCTCAGTCGCCTATTGGTATCAGCATAATAGAATCCCACCTCAGTCGCCCATTGGTATCGATATAATAGAATCCCACCTCGGCAACCTGAAGGCCCCAGTACAACAGGATCCCACCTCGGCCACCCACTAGTACTGACATAATAGAATTCCACCTTAGTCTCCCACTAGTATCAGTATAATAGAATCCCACCTCAGTAGCCTACAAGTGCCAGCATAATAGAATCCCACCTCGGTCGCCCACTGGCACCTGCATAACATCACATCATATCATATCACAATTCTTTCACATTTTTTGATGTATTTCATTAAATAAAGTGTATTTGAACTAAATTAAAAAATTGCTAAAATGCCTTAACGGTAGGCAATAGAAACACAACAACAACAACAAAAATAACAACAACAACATCAAGCAATGTGGGGTTGGCTACATGAATCTTTTTTCTCTATTGTGTTTTGTTAACAGTCAAATTCTCATTTAAATCTAATAAAGAAAGATCATTTCTAATATTTTCTAACCAAGTCTTTTTAGGTCCACCTCTACCTTTCTTAACATATGTTAAATCTAATACCTCTACTTTTCTAATCGGGTCATCAAAAGGCTGCTATTTTATGTGACCAAACCAACTAAGATGACTCTCTCTAATCATATATTCCACTGGAGCTACTCCAACCTTTTCACATATATGCTCATTTCATGTCCTATCTCTAAGGATAAAGCCACTCATCCACCTGAGCATTCTCATCTCTGCAACACCTAACTTAGTTTTATGCTTCTCTTTTATCGGCACCATAAAGTATTACAGGTCTCACCACCATCTTATAGAATTTTCCCTTAGGTTTGAGAGGGACTTTTTTATCACACAACAAGCCCAATGCAATCCTCCACTTCAACCATCCAACTTGAATTCTGCTGATAATTTCCCCATCTATTTCACCATCACTCTAAATAATAGATCCGAGATATCTAAAATGTGTACTCTTATTAATGTCTTGATCGCCTAAAGTCACAATCCTCTCACTAGGTCTATTACTACTAAAATTATACTCCATATATTCAATTTTAGATCTACTCAAGCAAAAACCTTTAGACTCTAAGGTTGACCTCCATAATTTAAGTTTACATTCAACTCCCTCTCTAGTCTTATCAATAAGAAGAATATCATTAGCAAAAAGCATACACCAAGGTATATCCTCTTGTAAATGTCTAGTGATAATATCCATGACTAAAGAAAAAATATATGGGCTTAAGGCTGATCCTTGATGTAATCGAACCGAAATAGGAAAATACTTAGTTAAACCACCTTGTGTTTGAACGCAAGTAGTAGCTCCTGCATATATATCTTTAATGATTTGAATATAAGTGTTATTAACCCCTTTCTTTTCAAGAACACCCCATAGCACTTCTCTTGGAACTTTATCAAATGCTTTCTCAAAATCAATAAATATCATATGTAGATCCTCCTTATTCTCTCTATATTTCACCATCGAACCTCTTAATAAATGTATGGCTTCCATAGTAGACCTACCCAGCCTGAATCCAAATAGATTTTGAGAAACATTAGTATCACGCTGTAACCTACACTCCATAACTCGCTCCCATAGTTTTAAAGTATGACACATTAACTTAATTCCTCTATAATTCACACAATCTTATGCATCACCTTTATTCTTAAAAATATGAATTAACACATTCATTCTCCACTCATCTGGAATCTTTTTAGTCTTTAAAATAGTATTAAAAAGTTTAGTAAGCCAAGAAATTCCTTCATCTTCTAAGCATTTCCACACCTCTATTGGAATATCATCAGGTCCAACAGCTTTTCCATACTTCATTTTCTTTAAAGCCTCTCTAACTTCAGTTTTACTAATACACCGATAAAAATAGAAATTTTATTTTCATTAGGGTGTTAAGGTCACTAAAGTCAATCGTAATTTTATAATCTTCATTAAAAAGTTTAGCAAAATATCTCATCCACTTTTATTGAATATCATCTTCTAAGAAAAGTACTTTTTGATCTTCATCCTTAATACACTTCAATTGCACTAAATCCTTACTACTCCTATCTCTTTGTTTGGCTAACTTATACATATATCTTTCTCCCTCTTAGTATATAATCTATTATATAAATCATTAAAAGCTAAGATCTTTGCATCACAAATTGCTTTCTTAGACTCCTTACATGACTCTTTATATCTTTCCCAATTATCAAAATTTTTACATCTAATCTAATTTTTATACCAAATCTTCTTATTTTTTAAAATTTCTTGCACATTTGGATTCCACCATAAGCTATTTTTATTATTAAAAGCTTTTCCATTTGATACTCTAAGCACATCTTTTGCAATATTCAGAATATCACTAGCCACTTTTTTTTCACATTACATTAGCATCCTCATGCACATACAAAATCTTAAGATCTAAAATTTTACTTTTAAAAATATTTTTGTTAATATTCTTTAAATGCCCCAATCTAATCCTAGAATATTATTTTACTTTATTATTTATTTTCTGCCCTTTTATCTTAAAGTCTAAAATTAATAATTGATGTTGGGTACATAAAGTTTCACTCAGAATTACTTTATAATCTTTACAATTTAAACAATCTAATTTTCTTATAAGAAAATAATCAATCTGAGTTTTACTATATCCATTTTTATAAGTGATAAGATACTCATCTCTTTTCTTAAATAAGGTATTAGCAATTAAAAAATTATAAGAAAAAGAAAAATCTAATATAGTCTTACCACCTTCATTTGTTATTCCAAATCCATGGCCACCAAGAATGCTTTTAAAATCATCTACCTCTCTACCAACATGTCCATTTAAATCTCCTCAAATAAAAATTCTTTCTTCAAGAGGTATCTTTTGTATTAATTCTTCTTAGTCATTCCAAAATTTTAATTTTGAACCCATATCCAAACCTTTTTGAAGAGCATAAGTACTTATAATATTAACAATCTTAGCATCAACAATAATCTTTAATGCTATAATTCTATCTCCAATTCTATTAATTTTTATAACATTATCCTTCAAACTCTTATCTATAATCACACCTACACCATTTTTAGTATGACTCCTACCCAAATACCAAAGTTTAAATCCTAAACTATCAATCTCCTTAGCCTTCTCTCTAACCCATTTAGTTTCTTGAATGCATATAATATTTATCTTCCTATGAATCATAATATCTATTAATTCCAATAATTTTCTTATAAGGGATCTATATTCCAAGTTTCTATCCTAATTTTAGTTTTATGGACTAGCTTTTTTGCCCACATCCATCCTTGATGTGGGAACCCTTGCTTATTTTACCGTACGTTCGGGCGCCGGTGCACTGGCTCTTACACGCTTATCATTGTATTCAAGCCATACAATGCGTCGCTTTCAGGGGACGCCCTAACATTAACATAATTTTTAAAGGATTCATGTTATGATTATTCGACAAATTTTACTTTGGCTGTTGACTACCTAACGCAACCCTCCACTTTTCTCATCCAGGACTTGGGACTTGGCAACGGTAGTGTTAGGCAATAAAAACACTACCGAGCAAAAATTAATAATTTCAAAAATATAACCAAATTAATGGAGATTATGCAAAACATCATTCCAAAGTATTAATTTAACTAAAATACTATTTTTAGATGTTAAAAAAATTGAATAAGCAAAGATTGTTGCTTTTAAAATCACCTTGCAAAATTTTTCTCAAAATATACTAAAAAAATTTTCATAATCATAATCTCTATAATATATAATAAGTTATGTAATGAAAGTTTTCCCAAAATAAAGTTATACTCATTTTTCGATAATGAAAATATAAAATTGATCAAAAAAATTTTAAAAATAACAAATTATTAAAAATTGAAATAGGCAAAATATAACTTCTCAACTAGGTCGATGGATAAAAATTGCTTTATGACCACCAAACCCTAGCTTTTCTTCTTCTCTCTCCTCTCTTTTCTCTTAAATTTCCAAAATCATTCTTTGTTGTTGGAAACAAAATGGGGAAATTGTATTTAATAGAATTGATAGTGGATTAGGATTATATAATAAAATAATATATAAAATAAATTAAGGGTAAAATAGTAATTATACCTTTTAAATATAAAAATCATATAAATCTCTTTATATCTTCAAATTCGGAGATCCAAAAATTTTGAAAAAATATTTATAAGTTAGCTGAATGATTGGGTGAAATTAATTTACAAAACAGACACCTAACGGTCTCAGTAAGCCCACTTGTACCGATATATGCCAATTTCTTAAGAAATTGCACTAGTGCTCAAATATTATGAAAAAAATAGTTAAACTAAAATACAATAATATATATATTATGGAGAAGATGGTTTGTGATTTGAACTTATAATAGCTCTAAAAATATTTTTTGACTGTTATATGTAAAAAATATCCTTTTATATTTTTGAGTTATAACAAGTGTCACCATGAAAGATGAACCTAGCACATAACTTATCAATAAACTTACAATAAGATTTAGATATGATAGAGCCTCTAATCCAATATGCAATAGAGTTCCATATAGAAAATTATACAAACTGTAATATCGCCTTAAAAGAGAGAAGCTTAGCTCTCTAACCATCCAACATAGAAGAAAGTTTTTGCATAAAGGGTTTGAAACCAAAGACCCAAAGCCTTCTTGAAGAGATAGGGACCCCTAAATATTTAAAAAAATACACTCACCCAAAGGCAAATTGAAAATATTACAAAGCCTATTGATATAAGAAGTGCCAATTGATAAAATTATAGAGATTTTATCCAAATTTACTTTAAGACCAAAAGTACGTTAAAAAATAAGAAGCTTGTTAGCTAGAATAGAGATATTATCTATATTAGCTTTACAAAAAAATCAAAAGGTCATATGTATACAGCAAGTGGGAGATATGAGAGTCTCCAATGGGGACTCCCTCAAAGATGGCAGAACCAACTGAATTATCCATAAGATTAGAAAAAGAATCCGTAATAATACATAATAAATAAGGAGATAATGGATAACCTTGTTTAAGGCCAAAAGAAGAATTAAAAAATCATGAAGCTTACCATTTAAGCAGATAGAAAAAAAAAACAACTTTAATCCAAGCACCAATCCAATTTACAAAGGCTTCAAGAAAACCTTTTTCCACCATTCTATGCAGGAGATATTACCTCGAAATAGTGCCAAAAAATTTAAAAATATCAATCTTCGCACAAAAGAACTTGTTTTTTTCCTTGAGTGTTAAAACGAGATAAGATTTCAGAGGCAAAAATAATGTTATATGAGGAAATTCTCTTACGTAGAAACCCAGATTGACTAGGGTGGATAATATAGGGCATCATGGTTAATATTCAAGAGTGATATCTTGCAATAATTTTTAAAAAGTATTGCAAAGAAGGATAGGCCTATAATTCCTTATATTTAAGGAGTGAGATCTTTTAGGGATTAAAGCAATAGTAGAGGCCATAACTATTTTAGGAAGTAAGGAGGTTTGGAAGAAGTATTTCATAGCACTACACATATGATGACCAATGACATACAAAGTTTTTTTAATAGAATGAAAAAGTATACCTAGCAGGACTAGGGATAGAAGTGTTAAGGCTGGCAAAAACAACCCTCTTAATTTCCTCATCAGAGATTGGGGCAACTAGATCTAAAATAAGGTGAGCAAGGATGGTAGTACCAAAAGGGATGTAAGGAAAATTCTCATGAGAGTAATTAGGAGAATTAAATAGACCAAAAAAGTGATTAATCATAGACTGCCTGGTCTCATAAGGAGATGAGAAATCCCCATTATTAATAGAGATATGGATTAATGCAATTATAATTATGTCTAACTCTGATTTTGCTAAATAAAAATTTCAGATCATCTTCACCTTGTTTAAGCCATTAATTTGGCTTTGGAACTTTGAATAATACAAGAGCCACAAGAGGAAGAAAGGGAGGTGAAACCATAAAAAATCTTTTTTAATTACAAGTTAAGGGAATGTCAGCTAGGATTAGAAATAATTAGGGAAAGACATTCTTCCTATTTCTTATGGAGAATAGTAATCGATTTAGGAAGCTAATTAGAAGAGGCCCAATGCTTATGCTTGATGAAAACTTTAAGCTTTTGTAAATATTGATACAAAATAGTAATAGGATCACCTTGAAAAGACTGAGAAAAAAATTAGCAAATTAGTCCAAAAATTCTTAAACATAAACATGTGATTAATAATTAAAATATTATTAATATTTAAAATAATCAGGGAGTGATCATAACTAAGAGGACAATCAATCTTGTCGAAAGAATTAGGAAAGCTATCAAGACAGGACCCATTAACCATAATTCTGTATAATTTAATATGAATGGGGTTATCAACCCTTTGATTAAACCATAAATAGAATAATTAGTAGAAGCTAAATCATGCAAACCATTAATGAAAATCATATTACTCAATTACCAAATATTACAAATCGGTAATGAAAGACCCCCAGATTTTTTATTAGGAAACCTACAATAATTAAAATCACCAAGCAAGGCCCATGACTGAGAGATATCACTTCCAATATTAATAAGTTATTTCCACAACAAGTCATGCTCAATAGGAGAGTTAGAAGCACATATAACAGACAGATAAAATAGAAATGTATTTCCAAACAAAACTTTACCATGGATAAGTTGACTAGAAATAAAAAAGACTAAAAGACAACATGTAAGGGGTTTCATTTAATCTAGAGATGCTCAGGGTTAAAGTAATTAAAATTATGACAACTATGTTCAGTCTCAAACACATGATGAGAGGCCAAAAATTAGGAATCTACAAAAGACTGCTGATGAATTTTGTCTTCTGAAATGCACAATAAGTCAAGCTTATGGAGACAAGATAAATGCTTACACATCAAGACTCTATCAGGGTAATTAAACCCCCTAACATCCACACAATAATATTGCACTGAGACTTTGAATTTTTGAAGGTCATTTTGGATCCTTCTTGGCCTCTTTAGATCTAGTATTAATGGTAGATTGAATAGGCATTTGAGATCTAGTCCAAGCAATATGCTTCTCTTCATTAAGCATATTAAAGTTATTTGTAATTTGTAGCCAATTCATACCTCTAGTAAGGATACCAGTGGAAGCTTGGGGCTCTATAGAAGGGGAATTCAAGTTGGGTATATAGTTTGTATCATTAGAGGAAGAATAGGTAATTGAATCCTCATGCAAGGAGGGATCATAATTAATAACTTTAATCGTAGAGAGTTGCTCCGAAATAGGAAGGGTAGATTCCATGGGTTGATGGAGATTAAAAATAGGATTTTTAGAGGGATTTGAGGCATCAGCTTGAAAGTTGGCCTCCTGTGCCATAGATTTTTTCAACATGAGTTTCTTTTTTAGAGGATTATTTAGGTAGTGTCATGCTTTTCCTACTCCTACATTCTCCTCTAGGGGGAACTTTAGTAGGGGAGCTAGAAGGAGGTTTCATGTGACACAAGTGATAAGTATAAATAATGTGTTAGTTTATGTGTTATATTTTTAATAAAAATGTGTTATTTTAGTTGTGTTGTACATGAAAAATACAAAAAAAAAAAAAAAAAAATCTAAGTCTCATTTAGCGCCATGGTGTCGGACAAATCAATGCCACAGCCCCATCAAAGGTACTACTAGAGCACTACAACATTAAAATTGCAGTGCTAACTTCTCTGTTGGACAATGACGCGATGTCAAAATAGTCAGCTTTGCAGTGCCATGCTCTTTGTCTTGTAGTGCCACAACATCATAATTTATCATGCCTTGGTGCCAAAATTACCATTCTGGCACTACAGTATTCGAAATCCAAAAACAACATGGTGTAGCAGTTGTAACTTCTAGTGGGCATGACCTACCAGCGAAATGACTAATGGGGCTACGGAATAACCTATTGAATTGCAAAATTATTTAGTTCTCTATCAATCCCTAATAATGCTTAGGTTTTCTTTGATATAAAAAATTATAAAAAAATCCACTTAATATACGTAAGTATACTTGCTGAATTACATTATATAGTGATAGAGTATAGTTTCGATCTCATGAGAAAGATATGCTCACTTGCGAACACTAGTTGTGTCTACTAAAATTATAACAATTATCTTACTCAATAAAAATAAAGGTTGTGGAGATTCGATCACTTAAATAAAATTAGATAAAGATAATGAATACACAATATGGATATAATATTTTGGATTGATGAATATAAATAACATATTTTTCTAAGGAAGCTCTTTTAATTGTGATGCTATTAAGAGAATATTTAGATCACCGTCGAGCTTGTAGGAAAAAAGGATGTCCACTGACTTCCTACAGATATATCATCTCATAAAGAATTTAGTATATTTCATACCCTAGCCTAGGTATGATGTATACTAATTTATTATTCCTGGTTATGCCAACTTCCCTCCATCAAGGCCCTATATTACACATATTTTTAACTACACATATGGCCACTATGTGTATTAAATGAAGATTTAGTAATATTTAAATTATCATTTTAATCATTTAAGAAATAAGAGAATTTATTAGTACTACATGTCATACTTACATCATCAATCCAAAACTAGAAAAATTTAGCTAAATATGGAGTAGAATTGAAGCAAACTCATTTTCATTAATATTATGATAGAAAAGAATACAACAAATAGATATCACCATAATGGTTTAATGGATCTCCTCTACACTCTTTCTCTTTACCTACAGATTTGCTTCCACAAATATAAACCAAATACTCTAATGATGATATCAAATACTTCTCTAAATTCCCTTAGTTGTCACCCTAAATGAGTTTCAGAGAAGCACTCTTAATTATACTGAAATTATTTAAGTGATTGAACTCTTTTATAAATATAACATAATGACTATTTATAAAAAACATAAAGTAGGCATCTGGCACTGTGGAGCTTGAAAGATCGGTACTGTGCTAGTTTTTTTTTATTCTGTTGTAGTGCTTGCAGACGTGTATCAGTTATTTGGTGAATCACGTTGCTTCGCTGACAGGTCATGTCCTTGGAAAGTTACAACTACTATGCCATGGTGCTGCTGGCTTTTGAATGATGCGACCCCGGAAGGGCAATTTAGGCACCGAGGCACTATAGAGTCTATTGCTATAATAATCAATGACATAGAACTTGGTGCTGCAATGTAGATATTCTGGCACTCTGGTGGTGCCTCTAATGGCGCTATGGTGTTGTTTATTTTGATGTTGTGGTGCTAGTTGAAATTTAGAATTTTATACGTTTTTTATATTTTTCCTTCATAATACAACTAAAATTATATATTTTTACTAAAAACTAATACATAAAATACCATATTATTTACACATACCAAATTCTCCCCAGCTTAAACTCTTGCTTGTCCTCAAATAATTAAATATATTATAATTCTAATTAAATAATTAACCAAAGTAAAAAAAATTAATAATTTAAAATTATTAAAATATAGGATAATATATCATGGTCTAGAGGTAGTAAAAATTAACAATATTTAAAATTCTAATTTAAAAATACTAATAATTACACTAATCAGTCATCCTTATTATTGCTTAATTTAAAGTTATAGGTTATAGATTTAATTATTAATTTTTAAATTTGAAAGTGAATAATGTAGCTTAATGATTAGATATGTTTATAGTTAAAATTGAAACTTCATTAGTTCACCATCATTTGTACTAATTTTCTTATTTTAATCTTTATGAATTTAAATATAAGATTGAAATCAAATTCTAAGCTTTTAATTGATAATAATTTTTGAATGTACTCATCTTTTTTTTCTTTTTCTTTTATTTTTCTCATTTTCTTTTTAGAACTATTTTCATAGCTCTTTCTCTTTTTAATTTATGAGTACATAGTTATTTATGAGTACATAGTTAATCATTTTGAATATTAGTTTTTGCTTCAAATCTTTTTTTAAAATCTTAATAAGTTTTATGTAAGGATTTAATAAGATTACCAATTCTAAATTTAGATTGTTTATGATTTCCAATTTTAATCTACTAATATCAAATTTTTAATTCTAATTATTCATTTTTATTCCAAAAATTAATAAATAAAGGTATAACTTTTAAATTAAAATAATAATTTAAATGATCCAAGTTAGATAATTATTAGTTTTTTCCACTATATAAAGTATAAATAGTGTTCATTTAAACTATGATCGAAGGTTTTTTTATTCTCCTGATTTTATCTAATTTTTAATTATTATTTTTAATAAGATTAATTAAATAATTAGAATACAAAAATAATTATAGTAAACATGAGGGTAATTTTAATGAAATGAAAATAAAAAAAAATAATGAACACTACACATGCTTTCATATGAATAATAAAAGGTGCATAAAAGGTGTTAATAGAACATAACAAAAAATATATCATAACATAACATTGATTGTAGGATAACTAGTGCACTATATGTATCATATCAATTGGGTTGTCTCATATAAGCGCTAAGTTTAAAGTCTTCTGCTCAACTATATGATCATAAAAAATTGCTACTAAATAATAGTAGCCTCTAACTCTTCTGTCTCTTTCTCTTAAGTCAAATAAAAATAACATCTTCTACCTTTCTAAGTCAAGGTCTTCTTTCTCCTCCTCATCATCATCCTAATGACCTTGTTCTCTAAGCTGCCACACAAAAGGCCGATAGGTAGGTATTGGGGGAAACTCGAGCTGCTTAGGATTCTCCATAAAAGGGCTACTCTTAAACATCCCAACAGGTACTTCATTAAAATTGGAAGAATATCTATAATTAATACTACTCTTGTTGGTCCATGCTATGAGCCATCCTCATTTTCACCTCGAATTGCCAATCCCTAGATTCCTCACAAAATGAGTTATCTCTTCTATGTTTCCCCTTAACTCAACCATCTACTCTCCCAATGTTTTAGGAGCTCTGGCACTCCTATTACTATTTCTAATACCTGGTTTACTAGATATACTAGGCTTACTAACATCACCCTCCTCCTCCTTTTCTGCTTGCTTAAAACTGAAAAATTTTTCTTTCTGTTAGGGCTTGAATAGGGAAGAACTATTCTTCATTCTGATCCCCCTTAACACCAACTGTTAAACACAAAGCATATAAGACAAGGGTTCCCTAACCCAATAAATATGATACCCCTAATGATGTGCATGAGTGATGAATATATAAGTTTCCCTACGTTAATTGAGTACCCCATTTGAATTGAGTAATTCAATTGGGCACGGTCACATGACTTCACTTATATTTCAACTAGGCAACAGTTAGAAAAAAATGAGATAATGCTAATCTTTGGAGGATTGGGTCATAAATGAGGAACAAAAATTAATAATCCTATTATCTTTCTTCTTCCAACTTACTCCATTATTAGGTCCACACAAGACATTCAAAATAGCATCAAGATTTATTGAAGTATTGATAAAGACATTATACTTATCAAATTCAAAATCTTTAAGTCGGTAAACCTTATTAATGGCTACTGAATCAAAGGAAATCCACTTATCCCTAACATAACACCTATTATCAACCGCCTCTTTTCCATTTGCAAAAAATTACGCACTACAATAATAATGGCAGCCTAGGGTTTTTTGTAAAGTCTCTCCCAACCTCTACTTACTATAATTTGCATGATAGGTGGACTAGGAAGCTGAAAACCTCGCTCAGTAATTACTCATTTGTTAAACATATAATTAATACATCTTGATTTAGCATATGTAAAAATAAATCTACTCATATTGAAAAAAAATAAGATATCTTCTTACTAAATATCTTTGGAGCCATCCTTTCTCAAGAGATTTTCAAAGTAAAGAGAAGATTGAAAAAAAATAATAGTGATGAATAAAATAAAAAATGGATCACCATTTTATAATAGAATGAAGCACTACAATGCTGTGTGATACGACACTGCAGTGCTTAATGCAGACACAAAATGACAAGATGGTCAATCAACAAATGCTGTAGAAGTTCATGCCACGTGGCGTAGTGGTGTTAGTTTTTGGAAATTGGAGCATCGCCTTGGGATAGGCCACTACCATAGCATTTGACACATTTCAATGCCACATCGTCGATGTCTGATAATCGCTGTGGTACTTTAATCAAAACACCTATGGTGCTTAATAATGTCACGATGCTGACTAATAGCACTGCGACATGCACATAACAATAATAATTAAAGTTATATCTATACATTGACTTCTTCATTTTTGGTAGACCACAATTTTTGAATTAATTTACTAAGCGCATTAGTGCTATATATTAAATTTAAATTACTAATTTTTTTAAATTATAACTATAATTATTATTACAAAATAAAATATAAAATGATGTGAAACAACCATTAATGTAATATTTAATATGCAATCATGAACAACACATAAAATAAATGTTATAATTAAGTCTAATCATGTAATTAATTCAATAATATTGTAAAAATTTTATAAAAAGAAAAATATTTCCTTGATAACGACACCAAAAACTTGATGGAGGCTGCAAAGTAACCTATAAAATTATGAAATTATTTAAGGCTCTATCAATCCCTAACAATGCTTAAGTTTTCTTTGATATAAAAATTTATAAAAACCCCACTTAATATACAGAAGTATAAGTACTAAATTAAGTAATATAGTGATATAGTAGAGTATTAATCCCACGATAAGATATGCTCACTTGCAAATACTAGTACTATCTACTAAAATTATAATATTTATCCTACTTAATAAAAATAGATGTTCTAGAGATTCAATCACTTAAATAAAATTAGATAAAGGTAACGAATATACTATATGGATATAATATTTTGGATTGATGAATGTAAATAATATATTTTCCCAATGAATCTCTTTTAATTGTGATGCTATTCAGAACATATACGTTCTTAGATATCTATCGAGCTTGTAGGAACAAAGGATGTCCACTTACTTCCTATAGATATATCATCTTCTTAAGAATTTAGTATATTTCATACCCTATGCCTAGGTATGACACATGAAAATTCAATATTAATTCCTAGTTATACATACTTCCCTCCTTCGAGGCCCCACATTACACCTAATTTTAACTACACATATGACCACTATGTGTATTAAATGAAGATCTAGTAATATTGAAAACATCCTTTTAATCATTTAAGAAATAAGAGAATTTATTAATACTATATATAATACTTACATCATCAATCCAAATCTAGAGAATATAGTCAGACATGGAGTAGAATCGAAACAAACTCATTTTTATTAATAATGTGATAGAAACAAAATATAAGAGATAGATATCACCATAATGGTTCAATGGATCTCCTCTACACTCATTCTTTTATTTATAAATTTGCTTCCATAAATACAAGCCAAACTCTCTAATGATGGTATTAAGTACTTTTCTAAATTCCATTAGTTATTACCCAAAGAAAGTTTAATAGAAGCACTCTGAATTGTACTGAAATTATTTAAGTGACTGAACTCTCTTACAAATATAACATAGTGACTAATTATAGGAAAACACAAAGTAGGCATCTAGTGCTGGGGCGTTTGAAAGATCGATGTCGTTGCGCCCAACAAATGAACTAATACTGCTTTGTTATTTTTTTGGTTCTGCCACGGTGCTTGTTGACATGGATCAATTACTTGGTGAACAGTCACATCGCTTTGCTTATAAGTTGTGTCCTTGGGAAGTTACAACTACTACGCTACAACGCTGCTGTCTTTTGAATGTCGTAGTGCCAGAAGAGCAATTTAGGCGCTAAGGCGCTATATAGTCTGATGTTGCGGCGCTTAGTGATAGAGAACATGGCACTATAATATTGATATTTTAGCACTCTGATAGTGTCTTTAATGGTGCTGCAATGTTATTTATTCTGATGCCGTGATGCTATTTGAAACTTAGAATTTTACACCTTTTCTATATTTTTCCTGCGTAACATAACTAACATAACACATTTTCACTAAAAGTATAATACATTATTTACACTTATTAAAGATGTGATTGTTCACTAAGTAAATTATTCAAATCAGCAAGCGACGCGGTGGAGCAAAAATAATAACACAACGGCATTTATTTATTTGTTGGGCATAGCAGCACTGACCTTTCAAGCATCACAGTGCCTATTACTTTTTTATGTTTTCCTATGAATAGTCATTTTGTTATATTTATAAGGGAGTTCAATCACTTATTTAATTTCAGTACATTTCAGAGTACTTCTCTGAATCTCTCTTAGGGTGACACTTAAGAGAATTTAGGGAAGTACTTGATACAATCATTAGAGTGTTTAGTCCATGTTTGTTTGAGCAACTCCATACATTAAGGAAGAAGGAGTGTAGAGGAGATATATTAATTCTTCTTGGTGATATCTTTCTCTTGTATTTTAATTCTTCTATGATTTTAATGAAAATGAGTATTCTTATCTTTTCTTCTATATTTGGCTAATTCTCTAATTTTGGATTAATGATGTAAAGAATATATTAAGTACTAATAAAAATTCTTCTGCTATAAAGTTAAAAATATTTTTAGTATTATCCTGCTCTTTATTTAATGCACATAGTGGACATATGTATAGTTAAAATTTAGTGTAATGTGTAACCTTGATGGAGGAATACAAGAATAATCAAGAATATTAAAAAAGTATGTTTGCATACCTAGGCATAAAATGTAAAATATGCTAGGTTCTTAATGAGATGATATAATTATAGGAGGTCAACAATCATCATTTTCACCTTTACAAGCTCGACAGAGATCTAAGGATATATATGCTCTGAATCACGTTATAAATAAAAACTTAATTAGGAAAGATATTAATTTATATGCATTAATACTAAATACTTTAATCACATATTGTATCCATTATTTAACTATTTTTATTCAGTGATTGAATCTCCATAATAAATAATTTGATTTTAGTAGGATGATTTTATAATTAGAATAAATAGTAATAGTTGATTGTTATAAAGTATACTTTCTTGTGGGTTTGATACTCTATTCTATCACTTTATTACTTTATTTGACACATATACTTATGTATATTAAGTGGATTTTTTTATTTTATATAAAAAAACCTAAAAATTATTTAGGGAAGATAGAGCCTTAAGTATTTTTATAATTCAAAATTACACTCCAATGTAGCACCCACTGTCCAGTTTTTGCCACCGTTGTTGGGGAAGTATTTCACTTTTTGTAAAATTTTAACTATATTATTGAATTAATTGCATAATTAGACATACTTACATATTTAATTTTATTATTTACTTTGATCACTAATTGTATATTTTATTTCTTCTTACTTGTATGTATTATTACCATATAAAGGAACTCTTGTCATTTGATCCTGAAATTGAAAGAACGCTTCCTAAAATTTTAAAAAACCAAAAAAAAATGAAAATGGCTGAACCTAAGTTAGAGAAAAATCATTCTAGAACTTTTAAGGATTATGCAAACCTTTTAGTAAATAAAATTCATCGGAGTATAAATATACCTTCAATCTATGCTAATATTTTTGAATCAAACCCAACTATTATTCAAATGGTTCAAAACTCTCAGTTTGAGGAAACTCCTATAGAAGATCCCAATTTATATTTAATAAGCTTCTTAGAAATTTATACAATATTAAAGTATAATAGTGTCAGTGTGTTTGATTGAAAAAGATTAATTTTCTTTGGGAAAGTTTAATTTCTGGAATTTTTAATTTTGGAAATTGAACACGTCATTATAAAAGATAAATCACCTCGGAAGGTAAACATATCATTCCTTAATGGGTTCAAATTCTAAAACTTTGAATTTATCTTGATTATCGTTGTCAAATTTGAGAAAGAACTACATATAACCTTGAAGGGTCAAAATGACTATTCAATCAAATACTTAACTACAATAATTTAGATAGGATCATTAATCTCATAATTAAAGCTACGATTGTAATTGACATATCTATCTAAGGAAAGAAGATATTAATCACTATAGATCATTTGAATGTGATGATAATGACCGTCACATTTGAATTTCCCAAAGATAATTAATTGAAGGTTTTAAAAACTTGATTTTTGAAAATTAGATCTGGGTTTCTAATTCTCCTATGATTGCAAGCCCTCGTAGTTAATTACATCGTAGAAAACTAGAAATTTTCTTCTAAATACTCTTAATTAAAATAGCGATATAAATTTTATTTAGATTTCAAAGATTGATATCAAAGGAAGGTGAGGTTTGGAATTTTAAACAAGGAATGGATCAAATTTGAACACTTATTTCTAGAATCAAAGGAGGAAGGGTAGGAGGTGTCTTGAGATTCTGAATTACTTCAAAAACACTCTAGCCCATCCTAAGTGTTGGGCATGAATTTGATGAAAGGAGATTTAAGTTTAAATGATCAATTTTATTAGAAAGTTGGGATTTAATTCCCAAAGGTTGAGGTCTTATAGCCTGAGCTTATCTCAGAACCTAAGTCTAAAGTGGGTACTAAAAATCAGTGACCTGAATCTAGCTAATATAAATGCAATCCTGGACTTACCCCATCCTGGATTGGGGAGCTAGCTAAATCACCTAAATGCTTCAAAACTATGAATCTGATCTTTAATAAAAGAGTGGATAGGGATGTTATTTAAGATTAGTTTTTGAGAGTAGGGCTGACATCTAGAGCAGATTCTTAATTGGCCCCTTGACATATGTTGGGTGATATGAAAATTGAAATAAAAATGCATTAATTTTTAGACTTAATTTAATTTATTACTAATGCAATGCATGCTAATTGACTCGATTAAATACTTAAAATTTGAATGAAGCAATTTTAAAATTAGGCTTAAAAATAAATTTTATCCTAAAAGAATTCACATATCCCCTTGACAAAATTGCACCCTCATAGGTCAGGTGGTCTGCCAGAACCCGCAAGCAAGGAGGTGCCTAACAAGTGGAAAGAAAATATAATAATTATTATTATAAAAACTCCCGGCGATCCCTGGCTTACTTCTTAAAACATTAGAGTTACTATATGAGCTTAAGAAATTTTAATTTTATTTAAGTAGAAAAATTTTTAATGTTCCCTCACGAGCCTCTGATCGGGTTCCAAGTTAAATCAAATACGGCATGCAATAATCGCTAAAAAATTACAAAAAGCATGCAATCCTAGTATCATAATCAGCACATCAATCAACTCAATTAAATAATTAAATAAATTAAATTAATACTCAAAATGAAAGTTTATAGGTAAGTGCCTTTTAATATTACAACTCAGGATCTACATGAAAAGTAAAGTGGCCGGGTACCGCTGACTATAACCTGAATTCTACTCCTAGGACTCAAGTGATTTTGAGAATGGGTCTTCTCTTCATTCTTCACTTCTTCGTTCTTCTGTGAGCTCCTTGGATCGTTGGGTCCGGATATCCAAATGAAAAGAAACTCCCCCTGGATAGGGGTGTTATCTTTTCTCTTTAGATGCTTTAAAAGTCATCCTAATTTGGATCTCTAAATGGAGCGGAACTCTCCCTTAAGGGATGTCCCTTCCTCTTTGGATTCCAAATCGGATGTTTAAACATCCCATTCTCAAATCACTTTAAACATTTTATAACTCAATATTAAATCAAATTACATTTAAATGAAATTTAAAATCTAGACTCAACAACCTACAGGTTTATCCTAATAATCAATAGTTAATAAATATTCCAAGTAGTTAATATGTTTGAAATTTAAAAAAATACTCAATCATAGCCACACTTGGCCATGCTCTTTTAATTTAAAGGTGGCTTAAGTAATTTCTGAAGAACTTGCAAAAAACATCATTACTTTTGAAAGCTTAATTATTATTTACCCCCTTTAATTTATAATTGCCCTGTATGAGCATGGCCACATGTATAATATTAGATTAGTACGAATTGTCTTTAACCTAGGGGTAGATCTAACACATAATCAATCACAACACAGAGTGCAGTAAATAAATAAATAATCAATCAATTATACTACTATCAAACAACATGCATTAAAAGCTCAAAAAATATGACACATGCAAGTAACAGAAAAGTAAACACTGGCCTAGCCTAAGACTAGAGTTGGTTGTCCTAGCAAATCATCTAAAGTGTGTGAGATAGGCTGTGTGGTTTGGATATGTCCTAAGTAGGGTATTTAGTTAAAGTTATTTGACGTTCTGGTTGGTTGAAAGGCTTAAGGGAGATTTTAATTAGAGTTTAAGTCTTAATGATTTGAAATTCATTTTATAATTAATTTTAATTATTTATTAGATACCACTTTTATTACTCACCAGGCCGTGAAGTTTATTTCACCTTCCTTAGGGCTAATTTAATAGTCTCATAGGCCTGGGTTACCAAGTCGTACCTAGTACATTTAAGTGATTAAATTTGATTAAAATTTGAAAGTTGATTAATTATTTAATTAAGGTTGATTGATTGCTGATTAATTTTTTAAACTTAGTGCTTCAAGGGAGGAAACTCAGTTTATAGTGTAGGTGTGATTAATAGGGATTGTTAGTTTTATTAATTGTCATTAGTTAACTTAAAAAAACTTTGAGAGGAGAGGGAGTGTTGCAGCGCTAAGCTGGGACTTTGTGGTTTAAAAACTCAAATTTTAAAACTTCCTCTCACTTGGAAATTATAAAAATGGCAAGTTATAAGTTTAATTCTCAATCCTCTTTTAGTTTTGGGTATAGTGCTATAAACTTCTTCCTGAAAATTCAGCATAAATAATGGGTAGAACCAAGCAAAGACATTCCCTTCTAGGATTAAAAGAACGAACATTTTAAAAATAAAGATTCCTTTTCTCTTCTCCACATGCAGAGTTCTATTATTATTAATAAACTTTTAATGTTCTTTGATGGAGTTCATGAGAATAGAAGAAGATATAAACAGATATAAAGAAAATGAATAAATATGAAGTTTTAGATTATGAATTTTATCCTAGACAAGATGTTTTACTGTTTAATTATAAGAAGTTTTATCATGAAAAAGTTAAATCTAGATGGGTTGGCCCATATCCTATTATTAGAATATATCTCAACAGTGTCATTAGCATTCAAGATAAGAAAAATTTTCATATTTCAAGATCAATGATTATAGATTGAAACCATAAAATTAGATGAATAAGGAAATCTTTAATTTGGAAGAAGAGAGGATGTGTGTGTGTGTATCTTGGTTGTACTTTATATTTTTTAGAAGAAAATGCACTTATGCGAGTAATTAGTATATATAGTGGGAGTATGATTTGTTATTTTGGCTTTTAAAGCAAGCATGCTGCCTAGTGCACTGGTTATCTTGTAACCTGAGTTATGTTATGTTATGTTATCACATCTTTTATATGCCTTTTATTATTTATATAAAAGCATGTGTAGTGTTAATTATTATTTACATTTTTTTATTTATGTTTTATTGAAATTTTATTCATGCTTACTATAATTTTTTATATTCTGATTATTTAATTAACTTTTGTAAAAAATGATAATTGAAAAATATATAAAATTAAGGTAATAATAAAATCCTAGATTATAGATTAAATGAACACTATTTATACTTCATAGAGTGGAAAAACTAATAATTAACTAACTTAGTCATTTAAGTTATTTCTTTAATTTGAAATTATAAGATATCTTTACATATTAATTTTTGAGGTAAAGATGAATAATAAGAATTAAAGATTAGATATGAGTAGATTAAAATTAAAAATCACAAATAACCCGAATTTAGAATTTATAATCTTATTAAATTCTTATATTAAACTTATTAAGATTGTAAAAGGGTTTGAAGTAAAAATTGATATTCAAAATTATTAACTATGTACTCCATAAAAAAAGGGAAACTATAAAAATAGTTCTAAAAGGGAAGAGGAAGAGAAGATGAGTACATTCAAAAATTGGTATCGATCAAAAGCTTAGAATCTAATTACAATCTTATATTTAAATTCATAAAGGATAAAATAAGAAAACTAGTACAAATGATGGTGAACTAATGAAAGTTTCATTTTTAACTATTAATAATCTAATTGTTAAACTACATTATTCACTTTTAAATTCAAAAATTAATAATTAAATTTATAACATTTGAATTCAAATTAAGCAATAATATGGGTGATTGATTAATGTAATTATTAGTTTATTTTCTAAACTAGAATTATGATCTTATTTGTTTTTACTACTTCTAGACCGGGATGTATAATCCTATGATTTAGTAATTTTAAATTGCCAATTTTTATTTTGGTTAATCATTTAATCAAAATTGTAATATTTTATTTACATGAGGATAAGCAAGAATTTAAGCTGAGGAGAATTTGATAAGTGTAAATAATATATTATTTTATGTGTTATATTTTTAGTTAAAATATATTATTTTAGTTGTGTAGTATAAGAAAAATATAAAAAAAAGTATAAAATTTAAAGTATCATCTAGCACCACGGGGTCAGACAAATCAACATGATAGCACCATCAAAGGTACCACCAGAGTGCCATAACATTAACATTAAAGCGCAACTTCTATGTTAGATAATGTTGCGACATCAAAATGGTCAACTTTGTAGTGTCATGCTCTCTATCTTCCAGCATAGTAGCGTTACAATCTATCATGCCTCAGTGCCAAAATTTTCATTCCAATGCTGTAACATTCAAAAGTTAGCAGCATTGCGAAGCAGCTGTTGTAACTTCTAAGGAATATGACCTGTCAGCGAAATGACTCGACTGTTCACTAAATAACTAATCTACATCAGCAAGTGCCATGATAGAGCCAAATCAGTAGCACAATGGTGTTAGTTCATTTGTTGGGCTTAGAAATGTCGACCTTTCTTGTTTTCCTATGATTAGTCATTATGTAATGTTTGTAAGGGAGTTCATTTACTTATTTAATTTCAGTACATTTCAGAGTACTTCTCTGAGTCTCTCTTTAAGTGACAACTAAGAGAATTTGGGGAAGTACTTGATATAATTATTAGAGTGTTTAGTCCATATTTATTTTAGTAACTCCATATATTAAGGGAGAAGGAGTGTAGAGGAGATACATTAATTCTTCTTGGTTTTGGTTGAGTTTGAAAAGAAGTTTGCTTTACTTTAGAAAGAGGCCAAGCAAGTTTTGAATTAAATTTCCTTCAAAAAATTTTAACTTTTAGAATTTCCAGTTTTGAAATTAAACATATCATTATGAACGATATATCTCCTCGGGGAGCGAGAATATTATTTCCTAATGGGTTCAGATAATAAAGCTGTGAGTTCTTCCTGATTATCATAGCTAAACTCAAGGAAGAACTAAATATAACCTTGGAGGGTCAAAATGATGTTCAGTCAAGTATTTGACTTTGATAGTATAGATGAAATATCATTAATTTTATATTCAAAGTCATGATAACAAATGATATATCTTTCCCAGAAAAGAAAGCATCGTTCATTATCGATCGTCTGAATATGATGATAATGATCATCATTGATTTTGATTTTTCCAAAGAGAGTTAACTAAGTTTTAAAATTTTATTTGGGTTCTTATATCTCCTACAAGTGCAAGCCCTCATTGTTAATTATATTGTAAAAAATTTGAGTTTCCTACAAAAACTCTTGATTAAAATAACGATAGAAATTTTATTTTTGAGATTTCAAAAAGTGATATTAAAGGAGTGAGGATAAAATTTTAATTGGGATTGGATCAAATTTGAGCACTTATTTCTAGAAGCCAATGGGGGAGAAGTTGGAGGCATTTTAGGATTCTGAAATTCTTCAAAAATTCCTCAGTCTAGCCTATGTGTTGGACTTTAAATTTTTATTTGAAGAGAATTTTGATTGAAGTTGTAGATTTGTTAGAAAGTTGGGATTATATTTCCAAAGGTGGGAACTTTTGATTTTGAGTCTATCTAGAATCCTAAGTCTAATTTTGGGCACTAAGTAATAGCGGCCTGAACCTAGCTTTAAAAACCATATGTCCATTCTCTTTATGAAAGATGGGTAGGGATGTTGTTAATTAATTTTTGAGGAATTAGAGCCTCTAGAGCAGATTCTAAGTGACCCCTTCACTTATGTAAGATAATTAATACTTCAAAAATGTAATTAAATTTTTTAACTTTTTTAATTTATTTTTAATACAATACATGCTAGTTGACCATATATACATAAATCATAATGAAGCCGTTTTAAAAAAAGGCTTAAAAATAATTTTTTCTTAGAGATTGCATAATATTCCCTTGACAAAATTGCACCCTAATGGACCAGGTGGTCTGCTAGAACCCATAGGCGAGGTGGTGCCTAACAAGGAAGAGAAGTATTTAATATGGATGCATGTAAACTCTCGGTGATCCTGAGCTTACTTCTTAAATTATTAGAGTTACTATGTGAACCTAAAAATTTTATTTAATTTTAAGTAGAAAAAGTTTTTTATCATACCCTCATGAGTCTTCATGCATTTCCAGGCTAAAATAAAATTGGCATGCAAGAAAGAAACTTAGGAAAGTAGGAGATTTTGACTGCACAACTAATATAAAAATCAATAAATTAACATCAAATTAAATATAAAGTCCATGTGACAAGTGACACTTAATTACAACCCAGGATTTTTAGAAATTAAAAAATGGGCGGGTACTACTGATAACAACCCGAATTCTACTTCTAAAACTGAAACAAGTGGCTTTGAGAATAGGATTTCTCTTCGTCTTCACTTTTTCATCCTTCTGCGAGCTCCTTGGATTCATCAGATCCAGATATCCAAAGAGGAAGAACCCCTCCCCAAAGGGGTGTTTCTTTCCTCTTTGGATTTCAAACCATCTAACTTGAATCACCAAATGGAAGGGAACTCTCCCCTAAGGGATGTTCCCTCTTTGGATTTCAAGTTGGATGTTTGACATCCCATCTCAAAATTTAAATTTCACATTACAACTCAAATTTAAATACATTATATCTCAAAAATATAAAAAGATTCTAGACACCCTACATGGTTATCCTAACCAGTTATAATTAAAATTATCCCAAGTAGTTATATAATTAAATTGCTCAAATTTAAACCACAGTCACGCTTGGCCATGCTCTTTTAATTTCAAGGAGGCTTAGTATTTTTGTACCTACAAAAAATATGTCAATTAAATCTTTAATTTTCCCTCATTAATTTTTTTAGCCCTGTATAAGCATGGCCACCTACAAAAAATTATGTGAGCATCTAGATCATTTCTAACTTAAGGGTAATCTAACACCTATCAAATCAATTCACAGATTACATTAACATTTAAATAAAAAAGCACATCAATCAATTCTAGCAACTAGCATGTAGTGAAAATCTTGAAAAATTTGGCACACAATAGTAAGAAAGTAAAATACCAGCCTAGCCTAAAACTAGAGTTGGTTGTCCTAACAAGCTATCTAAAGTGTATGGTGTAGACTGTGTGGCTTGAATAAGTCCTGTGTCGGGTAATTTGTTAAAGTTGTCTAGTATTTTAAATTTTTTAAAGGCTTAAGGGATTTTTAATTTGAGTTTAAGTATTAATATTTTGATGTTAATTTTAAAATATATTTTAAGTGTTGAGTGATCACTACCTTTATTTACCATAAGGCCGTGAAGTTTATTTCATCTTCCTTGATTCTAAGTTAATAGCCTCGAAGGCCCGAGTTACCCACTAGTAACTAGTTTTATTAAGTTAATTTAATTAGTTGGAACTAAATGATTGTTGAATTTTAATTAAATTGATAGGTTTCTTATTTTAAGGATTAAGTTAATTTAAATATGCCATCAACTGGTTTGTGGCATTATCATAGTGGGCTAAAGGATGAAACTTCCTTAGGACACATAGCCCAGGGGTGTTAATATTTGACCGAACCAAAAACCTGACCCAAACCTGACCCAAAAATTTTGGGTTAGGGTTAACCCATTTGAGAAATATGTCAGGTTTGGGTTCAGCATTTTGACCCATTTGTAAAACCAGGTTGGGTTCGGGTTAACCCAAAAACCCAAAACTAACCTGGATTGGCCTGGGAATATCCCGCATGATCTGTCTCATCACTAATCAGTATCATTGTGTCACTTACGTGGAAGCTGTAAAAATACATCATTGTGCCAGTGTCAGTTGGTCACATCTGCATTCTTCACAATTGGATTGGAAGCAACGATGGCAGGGAGCTCACCGTTCATTTACGGCTTCACCAGTCTAGCAGTTGAGCAGTTTATCACTTTACTTGCACTCCACGATGTTTCTTTCAGATTAAAAGCAATGATGAAGAAGGCAGGGAACTGTCCTTATTGCCTTTTTGTAGTTAGATCGGAAGCAACGATGATAACATGAGAGGAGCTTACCAGGAAACCTTAATGTTTGACCCAAATTAGAAGCAACGATAATGCCTGCACTCATGCCATTCCAATTATCATGTTGGGTTAGGTCAACCCAAAAACCTGATGGGTTGGGTTTGAGTCGGGTCAAACAGTAACTGGTCAATGTTGGGTTCAACCCGAACCCGACTTGTAACCCAATTTTGACACCCCTAATGTAGCCTTGCAGCTTAAGGTAGTCCAGCCTAAAAACTTAGTTGATGTAGTTGAATTATAGATTTTTATTTTGTTAAGTAATCAATAGTCAATTAATTTTAAGATTTTATACTTCATTGAATCCGTTCGTGGTGTTGTCATAGTGGGCTTGAGGACGAAACCTCCTTAGGACACTTAGCCCTGCAGCTTAAGATAGTCCATCCTAAAAATTTCATCTTTGGAGTATTTATTATGTATTAGGGGTTGGTTAACTTATTTTAATGATTAGATTAATGTTTTCAAGAATTTTAATTAATTATAAAAATTTTGGAATTTTTGTGAATTATTTAACACATTAAATTAAGGGGTAAAAATTAGCTTTTTAAATTAAAGTGAATTATGGAATTTTAATATTTTTCCTAAATACTAAACCATAAGATGAGTAATTTGATACTAAGTTTACTTGATTGGAATTTTTTTATATTAAGTTATAAATTTTTAAAGTTTTGACCTATTTTTGAATTATGGTTGACTAAAGTATTGACTTTTTAACTTTGACTTAATTCTGGTGGTTTGACTTTTTTATAAAATACTAGACCTAATTGGAGTCTAATGGCTTTGAGTTTGGCCAATTTGAAAATTTTTAGATTTAATTATGAAATTTTGAAGTTTGACCAATTAATTGAATTATTAAATTATTAATTAAAAAGGCTTTTAATTATTTTGATCCAAATTAATTCCAAACTTCTTGAAATCACTCCCAAAGGTTAGGAATGACTTAAGGGAGTGTTCTCAAGTGTTTGAAAATTATTTAAATAATTTAATTAATTTTAATTTATTAAGTTAATTAAAAAATTAATTTTTATTAAAAATTAAATTAAAGCAAAATAAATCTAATGAATGGAGCTTTTAATTTTCCTAGGTTATGGGTTTAATTATGAGCATTTTGACATATTATTTGAATTCTTAGGATTTAATTTGAATTAATGGTAAATTAATTAAATTTCTAGGTTAATTTTAAGGGGGTATCTTGTATTACCTAAATGGTGAAGCAAATGGATTCCAATTTCAGTGAAACTTAGGCCATGAGTTCACCTAATCTCAAGGCCCATGCCCTCCAAATTTAGGCCCATGGTGGACCTTCTAAGGTTATTAACCAAACCACCTAAGGTTACCACAAAGTCACCTTTAAAGATTTAATTTAGACTACCTAGAGCTAGGGGGATAAAATCAGTGGCCATTTACTCCTTAGTCTAAACATAAATAACACACAATCAATCAAACCCTAAACCCCATTAGAAAGGTAGTTAGGCTAACTTGAATTCAAGGGTCAAACAATAACCCATAAATCCAAATTAAGCCAAATGTGCCTTGAAACACTTCAATTAGATTATTTATAAAAAATATTATAGACATTACAGACAGACTATTTATAAAAAAATATATAGAAAATAGATTTTGGCACTGCACCACAATGCTGAAGGGTTTTCTCTGCTGTGACGCTTGCTGATATGGACCCATTATTTAATGAATCGACATGCCAGTTTATTGGCAGATCATGGCCTGAATAGTTACAACTATAGCTCCGTGGTGATGCTGACATTTGAGCACTGCAAAGTCCATATGCACTCCTTTGACTTAGCGAAGCTGGAATTTAGCATTGTAGTGCTATGCAGATAGAGATTGAGCTTTACGATGCTAGCTCCTCTGATGCTAAGTTAGTTGAATGGGCTTTACGACACAGACTCCTTTGACACTGCAGCATTGTCAAATAGAGACTAGGAGCTGCCATATCTATATATGGGTGCTCCGACTGTGTGAATGATGGCACCGCAATGGTATTATGTTCAACACCATGGCATTGTGTCATACTTTAAAATTTTGCTCCATTCCTATATTTTTCTACAAACACATAACTAAAATAATACATATTTTACTAATAAGTTAACACATAAAATATAACATTATTTACACTTATCAAATCCTCCCCATCTTAAACTCTTGCTTGTCCTCAAACAAATAAAAGTTTTATAATTCTAATTAAGTGATTAACAAAAATAAAAAGTGATGATCTAACATTACTAAAATATAGAATAATAAATCTCTGTCTATAATTAATAAAAATATATCAAAGCTATATTTCTAGTTTTAAAAAAATACCAATAGTTAAACTTAATTAATCATTCTTGTGTTTTCTTGATTTGAAATTATAGGTTATGGATTTAATCATTAACTTTTGAATATTGAAGTGAATAATTTAGTTTTAATAATTGGATATGATTGTAGTTAAAATTTTACTTTTATTAGCTCACCATCTCATGAATTAGCTCTCTTAGCTTATCCTTTATAATTTTTGTATAAGATTATATTTCAAATTTTTAAGTTTTTACTGATACCAATTTTTGAATTTACTCATCCTCTTCTCTTAAAATTTTTCATTTCTTTTTCTTCTTAAGAACTATTTGTAGTTCTTATTCTTTTCTTTTCTTTTGTAGACTACATAATTAATTATTTTGAATATCAACTTTTACTTTTAGGATTCTCATACAGTCTTAATAAGTTTAAAGTGTGGACATGATGAGATTACTAATTCCATTTTTAGATTAGCTATGATTTTAAATTTTAATCTACTCATATCTAATTTTTAATACTAATTATTCATCTTACAATTTTTAAAAGTTAAATTCATAAATGTATAACTTATAAATTCAAAATAAGATAATCGCTCAAATGGATGAATGAGTTAAGCATTAGATTTTTTAACCTATGAAGTATAAACAAAGTTCATTCAAACTTGGATCGAGGATTTTATTATTATCCTAATTTTATAAAAATTTTAATTATCATTTTTATAAGGGTTAATTAAATAATCATAATATAAAATAATTGGAGGACAATAGTAATTTAAGCATGAATAGAATTTGCTAATATGCAAATAAACATATAAACAAACACATGCTTTCATATGAGTGATAAAAAGCACATAAAATATGTGTTAAAAATAAAATAGGATATATCATTGATAACATAACCAATACTAACATCACACATACAAGAGTTACCTCCCAAAAGCGTCAAGTTTAAAGTCTTCAGCCAGACTATACCATTCATTACTTTTTAGAATGAACCAGTTCAATTATTTCTTGTAATTGATCAATATCTCCTCCTAAATAAGGTTTTAATCTATGATCATTTACCTTAAAGATATGTAAGCTTTTCTTGTCTTGTATTTCCACAGTCTCATAGGAAAATATATTTATAATAGTGATTTGCCCTGACCACCTAGATTTTAATTTTCCCTGGAAGAGCTTAAGCTTAGAATTAAAAAGTAAAACATCCTGACCAAGAGTGAATTTCTTCTTAACAAAATTTTTATCATGTCATGTTTTAACTCTTTCCTTGTAAATTCTTACATTTTCATAAGTTTCATTTCTAATTTCTTCTAATTCACTCAATTGTAGAAGTCTTTTTTCTTTGACACTTTCAAGATTTGAATTCAATTCTTTGACAACCTAGAATTTCTTATGCTCTAATTCTATAGGAAGATAACAAGCTTTCCCAAAAACTATAGGCCCATAATGCATCATTTAATTTAATTGCCTAATCTTTCCTATTAGAACTGATAGTTTTTTTTTAATATCCTCTTGATTTTCCTATTGCTAATTTTATCTTGCCTACTCGTTTGGGGATGGTAAGCAGTAGCTATTCTATGGAAAATTCTAAAATTCTTAAGGATAGATTCTATTCTTTTATTACAAATTGACTTCCTTCATCACTGATTAAAACTCTTGGCATCCCAAATCTAGAAATAATATTTTTCTTTAAGAAATTAATCACACTTTAAGCATCAGCTTTAGAGGTTGCCACACCTTCAATCTATTTTGAAATATAATCTACATCAATGAGAATATAATGGGTTCTATGCGATTGCACAAAAGGTCCCATAAAATCTAATCAGAAAATATTAAATATTTCTTTTTCCAAAACATAATTCATTAGCATTTCATTTCTTTTAGTTATAATTCATTCCCTTTGACACTTGTCAGATCTTTCTACATATTCCTTCACATATTTTAATAGGGTAGGACAATAAAATCCATCTTAAAAGGATTTTAGAAGAAGTTCTAAATCCTCCAAAATGTCCCCCATAGTTGGAATCATGACACTTACTAATAATGGAAAATTATTTCCTCATCAAGAACACATCTTCTTATGATTTGATCATTGTAGGATTTAAATAAATAGGGTTAATCCCAAAAGTAAGATTCAGTATTATCTACAAACTTTCATTTTTTAGATGTAGATAATTCATAAGGAAGTATTCCACTTACAATGAAATTTATAATTCAACATACCATGGAGATTTGTTCAACTGGAGAGCAAATAATTGTTTATCAGGAAATTTTTGATCAATTTTAACCTCAACTAATGTATATTGTTCAAGTCTAGATAAATAATTAGTATTTTTTTATTTTTAGTGCCCTTCCTATCAAAATTTTCTACATCAAATTCTTGTAATAATAAAATCCACCTAACCAGTCTTTGTTTGATATTTTTCTTTGTCATAAGATATTTGATGGCCGCATAATCAGTATAAATAATAACCTTAATCTTAATCGAATAAGATCTGAACTTATCAAAAGAAAAAATAATAGCTAACAATTCTTTTTCAGTTGTTGTATAATTAGATTGTGTAGAATTCAACATTTTATAATCATAACAAATAACATGGAATTTATTATCTCTTTTTGTCCCAGAACTGCACCAACAGTAACATCACTGACATCACACATTACTACAAAAGGTAAGGACTAATCAAAAGTAATAATAACAGAAGCAGTAGTCAAATGATATTTTAGAATATTAAAAGCTTTATGACATGTAGAGTCAAAAATAAAAGGTGTATCTTTCTCTAACAAATAGCATAAAGGCTTAAAAATTTTAGAAAAATTCTTTATAAGTCTTTTATAAAAATCCAGCGTGCCCTAAGAAATTTCTAATCCCCTTAATAGAATTGGTTTGAGGAAGTTTTTTAATTACTTGAATTTTTGCAGTATCTACTTCTAATCCTTTCCTAAATGTCTTATGCCCTAAGACAATGCCTTCTGTTACCATAAATTGACTTTTTTTTTTCAATTTAGCAAACATATCTTTTTAAAATAGCAGTTAAGTGTTCTAAATATGAATTAAATGTAGTGCCAAATACAGAAAAATTATCCATGAATATTTTAATATCCTGCTCAATTAAGTTGGATAAAATGGACATCATGCATTTTTGAAAAGTAGTAAGAGCATTGCATAAAGCAAAAGGCAACCTTCTAAAATCAAAAGTTTCATAGGGACTGGTGAAAGTAGTTTTATCTTGATCCTTAGCTGTAATAGGTATTTGATGATAGCTAGAATATCCATTTAAAAAGTAATAAAATGGAGGCCCTGCCAACCTATTAAGTATTTGATCAAGAAATAACAAAGAGAAATGATCTTTTTTTTGTTGCTTTATTTAGTTTCCTATAGTCAATATAAATCTTCCAACCCGTAACAGTTCTAGTGGGTATTATCTCATTATGTTCATTCAATATAACAGCCAATCCTCCCTTTTAGGAACACAATGAGTGGGATTAACCCAAGAACTATCAGAAATTGGGTAGATAATCCCAGCATCTAACCATTTAAGAATCTCTTTTTTAATAACATCTTTCATCGAAGGATTAAGTCTTCTTTGAGGATCAAATTTATATATAGAATTTGCTTCCATTAAGATTCTATGCATACAAATCAAAGGATTAATTCCTTTAATGTCAGCAATCCCAAAAGTTTTTTTATAGTTACTTAAAACCTTTATCAATTCAATCTCTTGATGTTGTTCAAGATTTGCATAAGTAATCATAGCATTAGATTGATTATTCCTTTACATTCCTAACTAGAGAATAATATTTTCTAAGAATTCATTCCTATTTTTTTCATAATAAAGTTGTTCATATTCTTTGGGGAGCGTTGCAGAGCTACATATCTTGGTGCAGTGCTGCTATATCTCCTAAGATCACTATTAACCTTCAATTCATCTAATTTCTTGAAAAATAACAGCAACTTGAGTAGTCAAAATAGATAAAGTTTATTTTCATAAACTCTAACCACTCTCTTAGGATTCATCCTATCAGCAGGATACTGAAAATTATTTGTTGTCATTTCTTTAATTAATTCATAAGTATCCTCAAAAGGCTTTGACATCAAAGAATCTCCAATAATAGCATCAATTATAGCTCTAAGGGATCCTACCAAACCATTATAAAAAGTTTAAATTATCAACCAATCAGGTAAGGCATGGTGAGGGCACTTTCTAAGCATCTCCTTGAATCTTTCTTAACTTTCATAAATAGAGTCTCCTTCTAACTGAGTAAAAGAAGTAATGTCATTTATAAGCTTAGTAGTCTTAGAAGGTGGAGAATACTTTCCTAAAATTTTGTGGGCCAACTCATTCCATGTGATAATAGAGCTTGGAGGTTAATGATTTAACCATATTTTACCCTATTTCTTAGAGAAAATGAGAATAATCTATGTCCAATGTCATCATCACTAATACTATTGTACTTAAATATTATATAAATTTCTAAGAAACTTGCTAAATATAGGTTAGAGTCTTCAATGGGTGTTTCCCCAAATTGAGAATTTTGTACCATATGAATGATTATATGTTTTAATTCAAAATTATTTACTTGGATGGCAGGTTTATTTATACTTTGGTGAATTTTGTCTACTAAAGGGGCAAAATCCTTAAGAGATCTAGGCTGATCTAAGTTTTGAACATGGTCAGCCATTTTAAAAATCTTTTTTGTGATTCTAATTTTAGAAAGAGTTCTCTCACTTTCAAAATCAAAACTTAAACATGCCTCCCCTCTATGTCTTATAAGCATGCAACCATAAATATGCAATCAGTAAATTAAAATAAAAGAATAAAAGAATATAGTATGACTAATTATGTAATTAATTTAACAATATAGTACATGTGCAAATAAAATAAATTTGTCTCGGTAATGACGCCAAAAATTTGATGGGTGTGGTGAAGTAACCTATAGAATTACAAATATAATTTAGGGCTCTATCAATCCCTAAATAATGCATAAGTTTTCTTTGATATAAAAATTATAAAAACTCCACTTAATATACATAAGTATACTTGTTGAATCAACTAATATAGTGATAGAGTAGAGTATCGATCCCACGAGGAAGAATATTTACTTATAAATACTAGTATTATCTACTTTAACTATAATAATTATTCTACTCAATAAAAATAAGATTTGGTAAAGATTCAATCACTTTAATAAAATTAATAACAAAGTAATGTGTACACTTATATGAATAAAATATTTTTTATTGATGAAACATAAAATTAATATATTTCCTATTGATTCTCTTAATAATGTGATATTATTCAGAGGATAAGCATCATCGACCACTAAGTCAAGCGCAAAGAAATAAAGAATAGGTTTAACATATTCCACTCTCAATATCACTCTAAACTCCCATAGTCTATCACCCTATAAAAATATTTGAAGAGAAAGTAAAGCATGTATTGTTAATTACCCCCTCATGATAATCCATCTCTATAAATTTGATAGATAACAAACACTATGCCTATGCTTACATCATATTAATTCAACATACCTGGTTATGCCTACTTTTCTATTCTTATGCTCAACATTACACTTGATATTAACTATATATATGGCCACTATGTGCATTAAATGAAGATCTAGTATGTTGAAAATATCATATCATTAATTTAAAGATTAAGATAAATCATTAGCATTTCATATTTAATTTACACCATCAATCCAAAACTTTTCAAATTAGTCAACCATGAAGAATAATTAGAGTAAACTCATTTTTATTAATAACATATAAGAAAGAAAGTACAGAAGAAAAGATATCACAAGATTGTTCAACATTCTCATTTACACACCTCCTTAAACTTATAGAATTATTTCCACAAACACTGACCAAATACTCGAAAGAAGTGAATCTAGTGCTTCCTAAATTCCCTTAGTTATCACTCCTAAGAAAATTTCAGAGAGACACTATGAAGTCTGAATTTTACTAAGTGATTGAATACCCTTACTAACATTATAGACAAACTATTTATAGAAAATTATAAAAAATAGATTATAGTGCCACGGTGCTTGAGAAACTTGCACTGTGGCACCTATAAAATTAACTAACGCCACAACACTGAAGGATTTTCTCTGTTGTAGTGCTTGTAACATGGACCCACATTTAATGAATAGACATGTCACTTCGCTGGCAAATCATGGCCTGAATAGTTCCACCTGTAACACTGTGGTGCCGCTAATGTTTGAGCACAACAAAGTCCACATGTCACTCCTCTAATGTAGTGACATTGGAATTTGACATCACAATACTATGCAGACAGAGACAGGGCTTTGCCGCATTTACTCCTTTGAAGCTGCGACACTGGGTTAGTTGAATGGGTCTTGCAGCACTAACTCCTCTAATGCTGCAGTACTTTCAAATAGAGACTGGGCATCGCTATGTCTATATTTGAGCCATAATTGTTTTCCAATTATCTTGCATAAAATCTCTGTCAATACTCATTCATGAAACATAGTTAAATCATTGAGAGAGCATTTTCATCCATCTATATCTATATCTTGTCTTCATCACTCATTCTTTCAGGCATCTTACTACAATTGAAGACTACTTTTACAAGCCCTTATTGGACATGTACACCGCAAATTTTAGTTTTTCAAATGCCAATACTCTTTGAGCCAACAAATTTCTTAATGTTGAAGTTCATGGACAATGTAATTTTCCTAATCTCTCTTTAATACCAGTTGTTAGGAAAGAGAGTGCCCTCAACCTAAGGGTAAGTATAATAATCTATAAAGTATATATGAAAGATATATAAATAACCATAAAAAAGAGCACCAAAATTTATATGGTTAGTAAGTAAACCTATGTCCACAGTCATATAGATAACAAATAATTCATTAAATTTTAAAAGTGATAAAAAAGAAATAAACTTTATAGAAAATAAGAGTTATAAATAAAAATACTACTTTATATAGTTAAGAGAAAATGTAATCACCTACTATACATACATGGGCTAAAATTTTTCTTTCTTGAAGCAAAAAAAAAAAATCCACTTGCAAGCAACTGAAAGATTTTTTCCTTACTTTCTCAAAGGGCACCCACCCCTTTCTTTTTTTTTTCTCTTTCACTTCTCTCTTTATTGTTTTTTGCTGTGGGATTCTTCAAAATAATATAACTATCTCTTTATATAGTTCCTAGACATGATAGGTAGCAAAATTGAATTTAATTAAATTTAATTTTATTAGCCACCAACTTGGAAAAATACGAGTGAATGAAATTATGATAAATTAAGTTAACCACCTTGGAAAATTAAATATGATTTTAGTAACATAGCCACCATATTGAAAATTTAAGTATGATTAAATCTTAAATTGATAGTCAATAATATTAAATAATTAAGATCAAATTTTAACTAAGTTAATTAAATTAAACTCCACACCTAATAGTATATGAGTAATGACTTCACACGAGTACCAAGATTATCAAATTAGGAATAAACAATTGGATGGTAGTGAAATATCATTGAAAGAGTAGTTAAAAAAATCCAATAAAATATCCTCCATAAATTATAAAGAGCCATTAATTCTCTATCATAGTTTAAATCATATACAATTCAAATCAACTCCATAATTTTCAAAAGAATTGAACTGAAACCTTTATGAGTACATAAATTTTATCTTGATGTAGATAAGATAAAATGTATCCGTGAATAAATGAAGCGATTTGGTACTTGTGCCTTCGATTGTTGGTTGTTAAAGAATAATTAGATGTACTTTAGTTGTGCTTAGCAGCGTGCCTAGGCTCTGGCTGCCAGTGTGTCCAAGCCCAGCCTGCCACCGTGCCTAGGCCCTTGCTGCAAGCGTCCCAAGGCCCTTTTAAATGTACTCATAAATACTCAATTTAAGATTTTTGGGCATGCTATTAAAATGCTTAAGATTTTTAAATGAACTCATAAATTTTAATAATGCAAATAAGATTTAATTTTTATCTATTATTTTTTTATTTAATTTAATTATATAATATAAAAATTGATTTTTTTTAATTTTATTTATTTATAATAATAAATAATATAACATGAATTTATAGATATAATTTTATAATATAAATTTTGTATACTTCTCATATGTATAAATTATATCTAAACATGTAAAATAAATTTGAAATTATTTATACTAATTAAAAAATATATATGTAAACTAATTTTATATTAAATATGATTTATATTATTTATAAAGTGTGATTTTAAACCTCCAATTCATTCTTAATTTGGATATTTGTTATGTATGATAAGATGAATTTGTGCTTAAGTTTAAGGTTAGATTATTATATTATAATGTTAATTTTATTAATTTTTAATAATATTATCATCTATTACATCATCCGATTCGACCCTAATCGACTTGGTCGACAGAGAACATCTCCTTCTTCCAGTTCATTGTCCAGTCCGATTTTCACAACCTTGCTCAAAAGATAATCTTTGAAAGAAAAGACCATTAAATAACTGTCATGTGATTGGTATATGTTAATTATCATCTATTAAATAATTTTATAAAGTTGTAAGCTTTTCATCAAACTATTTAATATTCATTGTTAAAAAATAATGATTATTTTTTAAATGGAAGCATAGAGAGTGGCATTATTAGGTTTTTATTTTATTAAAAATTTGGATGCATTTCACATATAAGAATTTCTTATTATTTGGATAATAATATTTTATCCATTAAATAATTTAATATATAACACCAAAATAAAAGAAATTATTACTAAATAATTTATTAAAATTATGTTAAGAAGAGCTTAAATATTCTTAAATTTACACTGAGATTAATACACCTTATGAGCTCTTAAGCCCATCTTGATGGGGAGGGGCAGATTTATATATTTTACTAATTTTATAATAAATTTAGTGAAGTTATATCTTATTCTAATATAATTTCTAATTTAAAAAAATCAATCTTTCCATCTAATTATTGAGCCAATCCTTTATAGTGATCTCATAGTGACTGCCCTTATATATTGTTGGTGTGCCCTAGCCGTTGTTGGTTTTTTCCTCATTAAGATTTGGCTCTTTCTTCTTTCTCCCCTGCCTACAGCACTGCCAGAGGCCTCCTCTCTTCTTCCTCTTCTCAACCTATGAAATCTCCTCCTGCTTCTCCCCTCTCTAATTCTTTTAACAAACACAAAATGGCTTTGCATCAAAAAATGCTCCATTCGAGGGCCCTTTTAACCTCTGGTTTTACTTATGTGTTCTCATCTCCTTTGTTTTCCTCAACCACAAAACCTAATACTTCCTTCACAACATCTAACTTTTCCAGAAACTTCCCTTGACTGGAAAAATCTCCTTTCCCCCAAAAACCTAGCTCCATTGACTTCCCGCTTGATTTTGTCCAACCAGTTAATAAAATAACTCATTTTAAGATGAAGAGGTTGCTGAAGGTGCTAAGGAATGGGAAATTTTGCTTGTAGGGTATGCTATTGATAGGAGACCCTACTACAAGGCTCTTATGGTCACTATTAAGAAAGTTTGGCAGCTGAAAGTTAACTTGTCTCTTATCTCCTTAAATGATAGATTTTTTCTATTCAAGTTCACATCACTTGAATATTATAACATGGTATGGAATGGTGACCCTTGATTCTTTTTTGTCAAGCCATTTATAATCAAAAAATGGACTGTCAATTTTGTACCCCAAAAAGATGAGTTTTCATATATCCCTTTATGGATTAAAATCACATATCTTCCCGTCTTGCCGGAACCCTATAGTTATCTCCAAAATTGCTAGTTTAATTATCAATCCCCTTATCGTGGACTCTCTGACTATTGAAAAATGAATGCTTGCCTTTAAAAAAGTGTGTGCAGAGATTGATAGGAAATCTAGGCTGCCTGATACTATAACAAAGATTCATTTAATCAGAGAAAGATTAAGATTGAGATCTGCACATGATAGATAAAAGAAATATTATGATAAAAAATGCAGGTTAGTTGAGTTTCAGATTAATGACTTTTTTTATATCAAGTCAACCCTATGAAAGGCGTCATCAGATTTGGCAGAATCAGCAAGCTAAGTCCAAGATACATTGGATCTTTAGAGATCACTGAGAGGATTAATAGTTCTACTTACATGCTATTGTTACCTGATCATATGTCAGATATATATAATGTAGTCCATGTGCCTTCTTTGAGAAAGTGAGAATCTAATTATGGGAAGAAATTATCTGCTAATGATGTTGAGGTTAATCTAAATATGCACTATAGAAAATAGCCCAATAAAATTATGGCATATGATGTGAAGAAATTAAGGAGCAAATAGATTACTATGGTTAGGTGCAATGGAAGCATTGGGCTGCTAGAGAGGCTACTTGAGAGAAGAAATCTGAGATGAGACAGTTATATCCAGATTATTTCTAACTTACTTTAGTCTAAAAAAAATTCAGGCACTTTTTTTAAGGTATAAACACATATTTCATCTCATGGTAATAATTTAAGTATAATTAAACACATTTTATAATTATACTATTTTTTATAATGGTAGGTAACAGAAAATCCTACAAAGTACAAATACACAATTTCAAAATATTATCAAATTACTAAAGATTATGTAAAATATTATTTTAAGACTTTAATCATACTACAACACTATTTTTTAGAGTCCAGATTATTTTATATTTAATAAAAATAATATAAATTCCAAATCCCCAAGTGTAAAATTTCTAGAAAATACTCAAAATATTCAGAATCTCAATCTCTTTAATATATAAATTTACATGATGAAAGTTTTTTCAGTGCAAAGGTATTATCAATTTTTAATAATGAAAATAGAAATTAATCAAAAAATCCAAAAAAGACTTCAAAGTTTTAAAAACTGAGATAGGTATAATATGACCTATGTCGATCTTGACAACTTCTCCGACTAGAGTGATGGCTGAAAATAAACTGAAGTGACTAAAAAATCTTTTTTCCTCTCTAATATCCTTCTCTTTCTCTCTCTAATATCAACTGCTTTTGGGTTTGACTGAATGGAATAGTGGATTTAAAATATATTTAAAGTACATGTAATGATCGAGCGCTATGGTGTTGCCATCTAGCACTGTAGTGCTATTTCATTTTCTAAAAATCTGAGACTATAATCCTAAAATTCATTATTCAGCACTTGAGCGCCACTCAGCACCGTTGCCCTTAGATACCCAACACCAAGGTGCTCTAGGGGTAAAATTTTAGATTTTACCAAAATGCATTCAAAACCTAAAGTCAACATAAATAATAAGGCCAAAAAATAGGCCTATCCCCGACCCAAATCCAAATGACAAACATGAATTTTGCCTCTTGGAATACGAGAAGCTTCAATGGTTTTGATAGGCTCAAAATTTCTTGGAGCTTATTAAAACGTTCAAATTAGACATCCTTTATATTTTAGAAGTATAAAAATAAATTCCCTTCAGGTTTATGATCAGTGGTTTGATGGTGGGTGCTACGATGGAGTGTAATTTGGAATTATAAAATACTTAAGGCTCTATCTCTCTAAATAATACTTAGATTTTCTTTGATATAATATAACAAACCCCACTTATTATACACAAGTATACATGTCGAATCAAGTAATAAAGTGATAGAGTAAAGTATTGAACCGATGAGAAAGTATGTTTTTTAGCAATCAACTATTACTGTTTACTCTAATTACAAAATTATCCTATTGAAATAAAATTGTTTGTTATGGAGATTCAATCACTGAATAAAAATAGTTAAATAATCGATATAATATACAAATAAAGTGTTTTAAACTGATGAATGAAAATTGTATATTTTTTTAATAAAATTTTGATTTGTAATGTGATTCAAAGCATATGCATCTCTAGATCTTTGTCAAGCTTGTAGGGGTGAAAAGAATGTTTGCTGACCTCATATAGTTATATTATCTCCTTTAAAACCTAGCATATTTTACATCCTATGTCTAGGTATGAAAACATAATATTTCAATATTCCTGATTCTTCTTATATTGCTCCATTAAGGCTTTATATCACACTAAATTTTAACTACACATATGCCCACCATGTGAACTAAATAAAGAGTGAGATAATATTGAAAATATCTTTTAGCTTTATAGCATAAGAATTTTCATTAGTACTTAATATGTTCTCTGCATTATCAATTTAAAACTACAGAATTAGCCAGACATAGAAGAAACAATAAGTAAACTCATTTGTATTAAAATCATATAAGAACAAAAATAAAAGAGAATGATATCACCAGGAAGGATTAATTTATCTCCTCTACACTCCTTCATTAATGTATGGAGTTGCTCAAACAAATATGGACTAAATACTCTAATGATTGTATCAAATACTTTCCTAAATCCTCTTAGTTGTCATCCTAAGAGAGATTCAAAGAAGTACTATAAAATGTACTAAAATTAAACAAGTGACTGAACATCCTTACAAATATAGCACAATGACTATTTATAAGAAAATATAAAGTATAAAATTAGCGTTACGGCCCTTGAAAGGTCAGCGCTGGTGTGCCCAACAAATGAACTAACGCTGCTGCGCTACTATTTTGGCTCATCACGGTGCTTGTTGATGTGGATCAATTTCTTAGTGAACAGTCACATCATTTTGCTGATAGATCATATTATTTGGAAGTTGCAACTGGTACACTACAACACTATAGACTTTAGAAAGCTGCGACATCAGAATGACAATTTTGGCATTAAGGTGTGATAGATTGTGATGCTGTGGTGTTGGAAGACAGAGTGCATGACATTACAAAGCTTACCATGTTGACATCATGACGTTGCCCAACAGAGACGTTGGTGCCACAATGTCAATGTCATGGCACTCCGACGGTACCATCGATGGTGTTACGACTTTGATTTGTCCGATGCAGCAGTGCTAGATGAGACTTAAAATTTTATGCCTTTTTATATTTTTCATGTATAACACAACTAAAATAACATATTTTAACTAAAAATATAACACATAAAATAACACATTATTTATACTTATCATGGTTCTCCTCTTCTCACTCTGTACTTCCTAGTGAGATTAATTATAACATCTTCTCTTGCTCATCCCCGGGATGGATTTGGATTAAATGGAATAGGGCAAGGCTAAATTTTCTCCATCCTTTGTGGACTCTCAGCTTATTCATGGTACTATAATTGGTGACTCAATTCTAAAATTTGCTATGTCTGTGATGTATGCCTCTAATTCTTCCTCTGATAGGAGTTGTCTCTAAATAACATTTCTTAAATTGATTCAGATTTATCTTCTTCCCCTTTGCCTTGGACCATGTTGGGAGATTTCAATTGTTGCAAATCAAAAAAAAAAAAAGAGGGGGGGGGGGGGGGGGGGTTGGTTCAGTGCCTTCTTCCAAATTATGGAAGTTTAACGAGATGATTTTTTGTTAATGGGCTGATCGATCTGGCTTCCATGGGTTTGCATTTCACTTGGTTTAACAACCGAGTTGTTGATCAAATTCGTATTAAATTGGATAGAGTTCTTATTAACAATTTATGGATGCAAGCTTTTCCTACCTCCTTCTATAAAGTGGATAATCCAAAGAGATCTCATCATTCACCTATGATCATTCATACTATGTAATGCTTCCCTGTTAGTCAAAGGTTTCAATATAAAAATTATTGTGCAAACTTCCATAAATTTTTTCCTAGCACCACTCTCCTGATCCTATCTCCTTTTTGTATGATTAGCTTAAATGCCTCAAAACCATTATTAGATATCAAAATTATGATTATTCCAACTTTATTTCTTCCACTATTAAGGAGTTGGAAGGTCATTAGAGGTTTTTTCTTTCTATGATTAATGTTGAGCCTAATAAAAAAGAGCTTAATCTTAAGGCCAAGGTTGTGGACTAGTAGTTCACTTATCATTATGAAGCTCTCTCTTCCTAGATTTCTTAAAGAGGAAAAACCACTTAGCTCACTAACGGTGAAGAAGATCTAAAGTTTTTGTATGGAAAAATAAAAAATAGAAAGAATCATATCCTCACCAGAGAGCTTACAATTGAACAAGGCACTTTCTCTAATCATTCAGATATCTCTTTTGCTGCCATCAATCACTATAATTAACTCCTTAATTTCCCTTTCCCATCCTCAACTTCACCCCTACCTACTAGAAATCTCATCCCACCATATTTAATTTCATCCTTACTAGCCCTTTATCTGATGAGCATATTAAGAAAGTGGTTTTCTCTGCGGCTAAAATGGTTCTCTAGGTCTTGATGATTTTTCATTTGATTTTTTTTATCACTACATGGGACATAACTAGTATTATTATTTTCAAAGCTGTTCACCACTTTCTTAAAAAAATTATCTTCCTAAGAAGGTCAAAGACACTACTATATCACTTATTACCAAATATCCTAATGTTGGAAACATAAAAGATTATAGACTAATCTCTTTATGTAACACATTTTATAAGATTAGAGAAAAATTCTTGCTAACTGGATTAAAATTGTTCTTCCCTTTATCATTAATTCTGCTTAAACTAGCTTCATTAAAGACATAATATATTCTGAAAAAAAAATTTCTAGCTTTTGAAGTTTTAGCAGATTTCAAAAAAGCTAAGAAGGATAGGTTTTTTTTTGTGCAAAATTTAATATTTGCAAGGCCTTTGATATTGTTTCTAGAGATTTTATTCTTGACAGGTTGAAATTTAAGGGCTCCCCTAATAATTATATTGGATGGATCAAAGCTTCCAATGACAATGTTCATTTTTCTGTATGTATTAATGGTAGCTTAGAGGTCTTTTTCAATTCTTCATCTAGTTTGAGCTGGGGGTGACCCCTTTATCCATTTCTTTTTTGTATTGCAATTGATGCCCTCTCTGCTTGCTTGGATGATGCTATGTTAGATGGATCTTTTCATGGTATTAAGGTGGGCAACAAGAACATTCCTTATCTTTTATATACTAATGACATCCTGGTCTTTAGAGAAGCCAACATCACTACTATTTCATCTCTAAAAAACAACCTCAATTCACTTAGGGAGATATCTAACTTTAATATCAATTCTAAAAAAAGTTCTATTATGTTTTCTAATGCATCCCCTATCAACAGTAATCTCAACAACATTTTGGGTATCTCAATTGAATCTTCCTCATCCATCTACCTGGGCATTCCTATTTCTCACAAAAGGTTTCACATTTTTGATATTCATGGTTTGATGAGTAAAGAGGCTTCATTTTTGGATGGCTGGAAATGTAAATATTTGTTTATGGCTTATAGGTTGCAGTATCTAAAATTCACCATGGCAAATACTACTACCTACTGGTTGAGGGGGTCAATTCTGCCAATAATATTTATTGAATTCCTTCAAAAAATCTCTACCCGATTCCTTTTCATAGTGACATTAAAGTTAGAAAGCCGCATCTTATCTCATGGAAGGATACTTACAAACCTCTGTCGCTTGGTGGTCTTAGCTTACCCTCCTCCTTTCTCATGGCTATAAAAAAAGATGTGTTATAGTTTCAGGAAAGGCCATACATAGGCCACAATAAGGGTTAATCTGTATGTTTCAACTAATCAAAGCATATGCATTCTTTAATCCCCCCTTTAGGGCCAACCATCCATAAATAGAAAACTGAATTGAATGCCTTTTATGCCAAGAGACTGGTAGAGAATTATAGTAATTAGATAGAAAGAAAGTCTTACTCTTAGGCTCAGGCTTCCCCTCCCAAAAGAAGCAATTAGAGACAATATCATGGATGCAAATAGATTTAATAAGCTGGCTCGAATGTGATGTATCCTATCAAATACTATGCAATATGATGTCGTTACTTCCATCCTTCATGTTGCAGCCTAAAATTGGTGAATTTCTGGAATTTTTTGAATGTGACAGTTCATTACCTATTGTTGTTAAGGAGGATTTTTTTTTTATGATTTTTTTTTTGGTCTACCATCTTTGGAGGGAGCGCAAGTCAAGGAAACATGGGCATCATATTAATAGTTACTCTTCTATTCTTTGGGAAGTTAAACGCGTTGTAAATCTCAAGCTATAAAATGGAAAAAGTGGGTTGTTTTAACAAATTTCTTAAGATAATGGTTGTGAGGTGTTCACTGTTGGAGACTTCTGATCCTATTGGTTTCTTTGGCATTTTAGTTATCTGGATGATGATGATCGTTTGCATTTTTGTCCCCTCCATTCACCCCTGGATGATCTCAACATCACTACACAGGCAATCGGGTGTTTCTTTTTGAAAAGTATGTTGACCTCATTTTTGTATGAGGTCAGTAGGACCAATCTAGACCTTAGGATCTTTCCAATCCGTAGGATTTAATTTTGACCATAGGATCAATCTGATCTTATATCAATCCAGACTTTCAGTCAATTTAGATTTCAAATCCATTTTGATTTCAAACCCATTTAAGCTTCAAATCAAACTCAACATTAAGCCAATCCAGATCTATTCAATTTCTAGATCATCCTAGACCTTAGATCCTAGGATTTCTAAACTTTAGGATTCGCCTTGATTTCTAACCCTAGGATCTACCCAGACTCTAGTTCAGTCTAGGTTTTAGGATTTTTCTAGACCTCAGATCTATCTAGACCCTAGGATCTTCCTAGAATCCAGAATTTAGGATCTATTCTAGATCCTAAGAACCTTCTAGATCCCAGACCTTAGGGTTTCCTAGACTATAGAAGCTTCCTAGACTTCAGTCCCTAGGATCTACTCTGGACCCTAGGATTTTCCTAGATCAATTTAGGTCTTAGGATTCTCCTAGACCTTAGATCTATCCAGACCTCAAATCTATTCAAACTCCATACCAACCCAGACTTTAAATCAACCCATTCAAGTCTCAAATCAATCCAGAGTTCAAATCAATTCAAATCCCTAACCAATCCTGACCTATAAATAACCCAGATTTAGCTGTCATAGCCTCTGACCTGACTTTAACCCTATCTAATCATCTACAATCACTTAAATGATTGTAAATGATTTAGATAGTTCAAACTCTATCATTCAAACTCAAAATCCAGCTCAAAACCAGAAATTCAGATCAAATTCCAAGGCCAAAGGTCTAAGTCCTTAAAGCCTTTTCCATTAAATCTTTGAATATTTCAAAACCCTATCAAATGACCTCTGATTCAAGGTCTATCAGTTCCACACTGATGTGATATGTCTCTAGAGGCAACCCTCCAAATTTGAGCTCATTCTGAGATCTCTAACCCCAGAAACTGAATTAAAATCCAAAGGCTGTAAAACCTTCAAATATTACAGTCTATGCCACTGGACCTGCCATCCAGTAGATTTTGACCCTGGAGCTTTCTCCAAAGCTCCAAATCACTTCCAGACCCTTGATTATGACTCACTGATCAATAAACTACAATTTGTTGGACTCAATTTGATCACCAGTTGACCAAGGGTTAAAATGACCAAAATACCCCTATGGGATCTAAATGGTCATTTGAACCAAATGAGCTCCAAATCAAATGCAGTCACTTCCAACAAATTTCAAATATTAAACCAAACACATTGAACCCAAATCCAGACCTTTGATCAATCTGGTTGACCAAGTCAACCAAGTTGACCAAATAGGCCCTTTAGGGTCAAAACAGGTCATTTTGACCAAATGACCTCATCAGACCTTGGGATCACCTCCATTGGTCTCCAAATGTCAAAACAAATCTATTGAGCCCATTTCCAGACCTTGGACCCAGCTGGTTGACCAAGTCAACCAGGGTTGACCTAAAAAGCCCATTAAAGGCCTAAATGGGTCATTTGATCCAAATAACCTATTTAAACTCCTGAAACACATCTACCAGGCTCCATTTACCATTTGAAATTGATTCAGTCCAGACCCTGGCCCTGGTTCAACCTGGTTGGCCAGGTCAACCCAGGTTGACCAATTTAAACCCTTAAGCCCATTTAAACCCAATCAATCTCTATATCAATTTCAAATCCTTCCAAACTCCTATAACCACTTCACTTAATGATTTAAACTTAACCAGACCCTTGACCTGATCACCAGTTCACTTGGTCTACCATACCTTTGTATGGTCAAATCTAGTCAACATAAACTATATTCACTACATGTTAAAATTTCATTCAAGCAAGTTCTTAAATTATCAAGACCCACTCAATTGAATATTTTAAATTTACTCAAGTCAGGCCAAGTCAAATCTCACTTGATTAAATCAAATCATGAGGACTTGGTCAAATCCATTTCAAGCCTTCATGCTTGATTTAAATCACAATCCCTTGACTTGATATTTGTTTTTCTTCAAACCAACTCAACCAACTCAAAACTTCTATTCCACTGCCACCTCAGCATTTATTCACCAATTGACTGGTCAAACAGTCAATGGGTGGTCAAAATGATGCTCTTAAGTGATCAAATAGCTTGATCCAAGCTAATCCCATTTATTCCAAACCATTCCAGAAGTGTTAATCACTCTCTAGAATATTCTTAAGCTAGGTTTAATCCCTGGATTAATTCTAAACCTGCCAGGTCACCTCACATGGCCACACAAGGACAAGGCTAGCTTTCCAAATCATTGTCCTTATGGTCCTATGATTCCCCTGCTCCCTAACCTTTTGGCGACAGATGTTAGCATCTTAGGAGTTCCCCAAAGCTATCCTAGCCGTCCCTTAAGTCCAAGGACGATTGAATAGGGCAATAGGTTCAAAAAAGCTCTGATTCTAACCCCTAGCATTCTCTCACCACCTGAGACCTCTCCAGCAGAAGTTCTCGGTTCTTTTAAGCTTTCAACATTCCCCTCTACATTTTCGAGCCAAAATCCGGCGGTCAAAGTTCGCCGGAGAGGGGATTCCGGCCACCTTTGCTTGAAGACCATCCCAGGTCTATAACTCGAGATCCAGACCTCCTCAGCCCTCGATTTCTTCTGGGGGAATAAACTTGGACAAACAGCAAATTCAGAGAACCCAAAATCATTCCAATCCAACGGTTAGTTTGCTCAATATCCCTAACCCTAGCTTAATTTACTTAGAATAAATTTGCATTTTACAAAGCTCGTTTTAAGCTAAAATTTTATATCCACATTGTTTCCGTTCATTATCTCAATCTATGTTTTAAATTTCAAGTCTTTTAATCGAGTAAATTAAGAGAACGAGTCATTTTATTTGATTGGGGTTCCGTTTACGTCAATTAACACTTGGGTTAAATCGGAACCATTGATCTTGCGATGAACGGTTACGATATAATCATTTCGCGATTTCATCCCACCGCTGGATTGATCCCGCAATCCCTCTTTGAGTTCGGATCGATCTGAGCCATCCATCATAGACCGTGTAGGATCAGACGGCAGGGATCCGAGCCGACTTGGATAAGTGGCCTCGGAGACCTTCCGTGCCGCCATTGCAATCATTTGTAATGATTGCGCGACGGCGCAATCATTGCAAATGATTGCCGTCGACTCGCTTTTCTGGATCCGCAAATGGAGAGCCGCCACGTGGACCTCTAGCCGCCAGAGACTATTAAACGAGTTTTATTTATTTTTAAATATATTTTTTTAACCTTAGGAACTTCAAAAAATGTTTAAAAATTACATATAAATCCTAAAATTTCACTTAATATGTCAAAACACTTAGAAAATTAAACTCTTCAATTTAAAGCTAATATTAATTTAAAATGTTATACACATTTTTTTTAATTATTTAAACTATCAAATATCTAAAATTTTTAATTAATATTTAATTAAGAATAGTCAAAATATTTTCAAAATTTTAATTTGATATATTCAAATATTAACAAAAAAATTAATTAAAAAAATTTCGATTTTTTTTAATTTTATTTACATTTAAAGTTATTTTAAAATATTAAATATATTTTAAATAATTTTGAAACATTTAATTTCAAATCTTTGATTTATATTAAATTAAATATTTTTCAAATTTTAAAAAAAAGCTTATATATTAAAATATGTTAAATAATTAAACATTTATTTGAGATGCTTTAATTTAAAATTAATTTTAAAATTTTAACTGTTAATTTATTTTAAATAATTTGAATTTATTTCAATATTCAATTATTTGATTAATATTCAATTAAATATCAAGTTAAAATATTTTCAAATTTTAAAATCCTACTTTCAAATATCTCAACAAATTCATGGATCTCTTAAAATATTTTAAAATTATTTAATCATTTTTTGAAATCATTTTCATAATATTTTGAAATATTAATGTCAAGACTTATATTTTCAAATATATGTATATATGTATACTATAAACTTTATTTTAAAATTATATATACATATATATATGTATATCTTTGAAAGTGTATTTTAAAATTATATTTATATTAAATCTTTAAATCATTGAGAGATCCATTCAAATTTTAAGCATGATTTGAGCATGTGAACAGAATTAATGGGGAGTGATCCTTAATTAATGAACAATTAGTTTTGCTAATTGTTCATTAATTAAGCCTTTTTGGTTAATTAAATTCTCTTTAAGCTTGCATGTATAGGAAACACACACCACCTAGTCTTAGGGCTCTCCTAGATTTAGGATTTGATTGTGTTTGTATGTCTATTTATGCATTTGTCAAGGGTTAGTTGAAACCTTGATTCAAGCCCATTTAAATCTAGTGACATCGTTAAGGACAATAATTAAGGACCTTGAGTAGAAAACTTAGAATATTTCTAATAATTAGGATTCACCTCCAATTGACTTGAAGCACTGAAAACTTGAACTTAGTGACGCTCTCAACCTTAGGAAAATTTTCTACTGGATTTTGAAGTCATTAAGCCCCTTAATTAATTTAATCAAACTTAAACCTTAATTAAGCCTTTAAAACTTCCAGAAAATATAATAAATAAAATTTAAATCCAAAAATTACATATAATACCTTAAACTGACCAGAATATAACTCTCAACCAACGAAAAATAAAAGCCTCTTGACTGGACTTCAAATTTAAGAATAATTTAATTTTAATTGAAATTAGAAATTTAATTAAATTAATTATTTAAAAATAATTAAAAATTCAAAAAAATTTTCAAACACTTGGAGATCACTCCTTAGGTCATTCCTGACCTTTGGAATTGATTTTAAGGAGTTTGGAGGTCATTTGGATTCAAATCACAAAAAGGCTTTTAATTAAACCATTTTTTTAAATTCAATAAATACTCAAAACTTCAAAAATTCATAACTAATTCAAATAAACTCCAAATTGAGTAAACTCAAAGGCATATGACTCATAATAAGGTCTAGTATTTTAATGAAATATTAACTTCTCAGAAAACACTTTAAATCAAAAAGTCAAATTTTGACCCTTGAATTAAATTATTAAAATAATCCAGAAAATCCCAAAATTTAATAAATCTTCAAAACTCCATAAAACATCAACTTAACTCTAAAACTAGTAACCAACCAATCTTAATTAAAATTTAATCAACCTTCAAACATTAATCAAACTCAAATCACTTAATTATATCAGGTACCACTAGGTAACTCAGACCTACGAGGCTATTAAATTAGCCCCAAGGAAGGTGAAATAAACTTCACAGCCTCGGTGTGCAACAAAGGTGGTGTCCAATAAATAATTAAAATCAATTTTAAATTAATTTCATGTCATTAAGATTTAAATTTTAATTAAAATTCCCCTGAAACCTTTCTACCAACCAGAACCTCAAGCAACTTCAATCAAGTGCCTATTTAGGACATATATAAACCACACAACCTACCTCACACACTTTAGATGGTTTTCTAGGACAACCAACTCTAGTCTTAGGCTAGGTCGGTGTTTATTTTTCTGCTAGTTGCGTGTGCCAGGTTTTTTGTGGTTTTCATTGCATGCTGGTTGTTAGATTTAAGTAATTGATGATGATATGATTGTTTATTTATTTACTGCATTCTGCGATGTGATTGATTATATGTTAGATCTACCCCTAGGTTAGGAATGATCTGTACTAATTCAATTTTATGCAGATGACCATGCTCGCATAGGGCATTTAAAATTAAAGGGGGCAATCAAACAATTAAGCTTTAAATTAATATTATTTTGTGCAGGTGCTAAGTATGTTAAGACCCCCTTTAAATCAAAAAGAGCATGGCCAAGTGCGGCTGGTTTGAGTATTTTAAATTTCAAATATATTAACTGCTTGGGATGTTTCTATAACTGTCGATTATTAGGATAACCCTGCAGGTTGTTGAGTCTAGATTTTAATTTTAATCAATGTAATTTGATATTTCAATTGAGTTGTAATGTGTCAAGTACTTTGAGAATGGGATGTTTAAACATCCAATTTGGGATCCAAAGAGGAAGAGACATCCCTTAGGGGAAAGTCTCTTTCCATTTAGAGATCCAAATTTTGATGATTTCAAATATCTAAAGAGAAAAGATAACCCCCTTTCAAGGGAGAGTTTTCTTTTCATTTAGATATCCGGACTCAACGATCCAAGGAGTTACAAGAAGACGAAGAAGTGACGAATGAGAAGACCCATTCTCAAAGTCACTTGAGTCTTAGGAGTAGAATCCGGGTTGTAGTCAGTGGTACCCGGCCACTTTACTTTCCCGCAAACCCTGGGTTGTATAATTAAGTGGCACTTGCCACATGGACTTTCAGTTTGAGCATTTATTTAATTAATTTAATTATTTAATTGACTTGATTACATGATGTTGATTGCGATTAAGGACTTACATGCTTTTAGTAATTTTTTGGTGCTTATTGCATGTCGATTTTGTTTTAGCCTGGAACCCGATCGGAGGCTCGTGAGGGTACGGTCACAAACTATTTCTACTTAAAGAAAATTAAAAAACTTTAGGCTCAGATAGTAACTCTAACGCTTTTAAGAAGTAAGCCCGGACTCGCCGGGAGTTTTTCATGCATTCATATTGACTTTTCTCATCCGTGTTAGGCACCTCCCCGCCTGTGGGTTCTGGAGACCACCTGACCTATTAGGGTGCAATTCTGTCCAAGGGGATGTTGTGCAATCTCTAGGATAAAATCTATTTTTAAGCCTGATTTTAAAACTCTTACATTTTGATTTAAGCATTTAATTGAGTCAACTAGCATGCATTGCATTAGATATAAATTAAAAATTGAGTCTAAATCTTAATTATATTTTTAGCTTAAGCATTTAACCCAACATATGTTAAGGGATCAATTAGGATCTACTCTAGATGGCGACCCCAATTCTTTAAACCAATCTTAATCAATGTTCCTACCACTCTTATATAATTGACTTGACTCATGGTTTTAAAGCGTTTAGGTGATTTAGCTGGCTCCCCAATCTAGGCCGGGGTAAGTCCAGATTGTATTGCATTAGCTAGGGGTTCGGGTCACTGATTCTCAGTACCCATTTTAGACTTAGGTTCTGAGGCAAGTCTTTAATCTTAAGACCTCAATCTTCTGGGAATCTAATTCCCACTTTCTAATAAAATTGACCACTAAAACATTAAATCTCTTTCAATCAAATTCAAGCCCAACAATTAGGATAGATTTGGATGTTTCTGAAGTAATTCAGAATCTCAAGACACCTCCTACTTTTTCTTCCTTTGACTTCAGAAATAAGTGTTCAATATTGAACCATTCCCGATTAAAAATTCCAGTCCCTACCTCCTTTGATATCAATCTTTGAAAATCTAAATGAAATTCGTATCGCTATTTTAATCGAGAGTATTCGTAGAAAAATTTCTGGTTTCCTACGATGTAATTAACTACGAGGGCTTGCACTCGTAGGAGATTTAAAAACCCAGACCAGACTTTCAAAATCAAGTTTTCAAAATTTTAATTAATTATCTTTGGGAAATTCAAAAGTTAACGATCATTATCGTCATTTTCAAATGATCGATAACAGACGATATCCTCTTTCTTTGGAAAGATATATTGTACTATTATTGTAACTTTGATTATGAAATTAATGATCTCTTTACTAGATTATTGTAGTTAAATATTGGATTAAATATCATTTTTATTCTTCGGGATCATATGTTATTTCTCCTTGAGTTTGATTACGATAATCAGGATAAATCAAGATTTGTAATCGGAACCTATTAGGAAACGATATATTCACCTTCTGAGGTGATATATCATTCATAATAAGTGTTTGATTATAAAATTAAAATTACAGAAATCTAATATTTCCCAAAGAGAATTAAAACCTTTTTTCAAACAAATATTTTTCAATCAAACATAAAATGGCGACTCCACTGGGGATAATCTCTCTCTCCATCTTTAATAGCGATACAAATTTTATTACATCGGTAGTTTTGACTACCTTTCTTCCGTTGGTTCCTCTACCTATTTCTCCCTTGGGTGAGTGTGGCCAACTCAATTAAGACATGTGAAAAGAGAGGCGAGTGTAGGAAATCTCCCTCCAAGCCGAGCTTTGATATTTTGCCTCCAAGTTCATTGGTAGAGCAAAAGAGTCAAGCCAAGCTTGTCAAAATCTTTTTGCATATATTACAAACTCGCATACGAATAAATCCCTGCATGCTAAGTTTCACAATTTACAATAAATTCCTCAATCTCAAAACCTAGGTTCAAAATTTCTTTAATCAAACCTAGATTCTGACATTTCACCCTAAGTTAGTCAGTGTGGTGAAAGAGTCAAGTCAAGGTTTCTAGATTTCCCCTTGAATTTTGATAACCATTATGTTGAAAAAAAACTCAACATTTTGAGTTTCAAAAGTTAAGGAAAATCTTTCAAATCAACTTCAATCATCGTTGCTATGTGTCTTCTCTAATATTCTGTTGTAGTTGAACAAATGCAATTCAAATTCAAAATTCTCCAGTCAATTATAGGCTTTAACATTTCACCCATAAATTACTTGGTGGGGTGCAAAGAGTTAAGCCTTAGGATCTTCAGGCTAATTGGGTAAACCTACATATTTGAACAAAATTCAATGTGTTGAGTTTCAAATTTTGAAGAAGATCCGTTCAGTTCCAACCTTGAGTCTAAGTTCAGTTTCAAACCAAATTCAATCTTAAGTTCAAATTTAATTTCAAAATTGAACTTAAATTTGATTCCAAACTTAAATTCAACTTTAGATTTGATTTCAAGATCAAATTCGGGACTTTGACATTTCGACCCAAGTCAATTGGTGAAACGAAAAGAGTCAAGCCCGATCCCCAGATCTTTCATATCGATTTTATGCACCTACATGATTGAGTGAAACTCAATCTGTTGAGTCATAAAATTTGAAGAAAGATCCCTTTGACTTGAGCTTCAAATTCAAATTCAAATTTAACTTTGAATCCAAATATAATTTCAACCTGAAATTTGAATTTGATTTCCAATTATAAGTCAATTTAATTTTGATCGGGACTTTGACATTTCAACCCAAGTCAATTGGTGAAACGAAAAGAGTCGAGCTCGATCCCTAGATCTTTCATATCAATTATGTGTACCTATATGATTGAGCGAAACTCGATCTGTTGAGTCACAAGATTTGAAGAAAGGTCCATTCGACTTCAACTTTAAATTCAAATTTAAATCCAACTTTGATACAATCTCAACCTTAAGTTTAAATTTGATTGTCACCTTAAATTTTAATTCTAAATTTGAATTCAAATTTGAGTTTGAACTTTGACATTTTGCCCCAAGTTAATTGGTGTAGCGAAAGTGTTGGGTTTAACCTTTAAGTCCTTGTCAATTCTACGAACCACTATTTTGAATTTAAGCTTAACATGATTGAATTATTAAATTTTGAATAATATTAATCAAGTTTAAAATTCAAATTCAAATTCAAGATTAACTCATTCAAATCATTGTTCATTAATTTCAGGATTCAAGCACTCAAATGGCTGGGAAACTTATTTTCTCTCTAGATAGAAACTTGATAGTTGAAGGAATCACTTATGGTAATTTCATCCAGTTTGAAATGCAATTCCAAGACTTCAAGTTATCAGTCGACGGAGAAGAAATGATTGATCTGTCTGCTGGAATACGAAGGAATGTCCCCTTGGTTGAGATTACTTTAGGGTCAGGAGTTGACTCCCCCATCTCCGAGATGGAGGCTGATGTCACCCATTTACCCATTGTACCTTCTGCCCAGGTGGATAAGAACCAGAAGTCAATAACGATAGAAGAGCTACCATCTCAGCCTGAGATCGGGTCAAGTTCTAGTACCCCTGTCATCATCAAGGCCAACAAGAACAAAATGGAGAACTACCTTCGTAGAGTCAGAAAGAAGGTTGTCAAAGCCAGGAAGACTGCTGAGGCGAAAGCCTTAAAGCACGTCAAGTCCGAGGCTAATCAAAAGTTCGTTGCTCCTTCTACGAACCCCTTCCCTGGTGGAAATCATTTCCACCCTTCTCCTGTTACTCAAAGGAGGGAGGTTGTAGAGATGAGAGCACGATCTTCAATACACCTTCTTGACTACTACATGGCAAGAATCAATCAAGCCAGAACTGAACAAACTCCAGCACCCGGCCCTAGGCCCCTAGTTGAAGGTTATGTCCCGTCCACTCTATTAGATGATATTAGATCACGTTTCTATACATGTCCCACTACATCAACTACAGGGGAGGAGGTATAGAAATCACTCGGGGTGCCACTCTCCTAATTACTAGACCACTAGTAATAAGAGAGGGGAAATAATCTAAGATTATATCAGATAGTGATACCGTTAAAATTCAACCTTCAACGGGGTCCTATCAAGATAAATCTTTTTGATTAAAGTGATGCAATGACTTTTAAGGATAGTGCAGACCCAATAATAGTCTCTCCCTCCAAGGAGATCGTAGGAATTTAATTCTGTACTACTAGGGTCTTGCCACCTGGATTTGTAATTTCTTTTTAAGGAAAGTTTCTAATTTATCAAATGAACTAATTTCAGACCTTCAAGATAGTTGAGTTATCTTTTTAATGAAAATTGACCTCTACCTTGAGTCTTAAGCAGGAGAAAGTTGTAGTTGACTCCATCAAATGTTTAAATGCCCCTCCCTCCCACCTCTTTTGTGAGATCGATTGAACTGTTGAACTAAAATCAATGTTAAACTTAAGTTGATTATTGAAATAAAAATTTTCTCAAATTTCTAGCAATTTTTTATCTTAATAGACATCTCTTGCATGTTTAAAATCTGTTCAATAATTTTCAAAAGTCAAGCCAATATTCATTTTAAAAGACTGGGTCCTGCCTTGAGGATTATCAATCCTTGCATAAGAGAATGAGTTTTCTTCTCTTATACTTGAGATGTAATCCCGGTATTGAAATAGAGAAGGTGTAGCCTCTTCTTAAATTCAATTGAATTCAAAAGATGTGCAAAATGCGCCAACAACCAAGAAATACACAAAGTGCACTAAAAATTAAAAGATATGCAATGTGCGCCACCAGGAAAAGAATGAGGCTCCCTTTTTCTAAATATTTTAATCTCAAAAGACCCAGTCAACTTTAAATTACTTGACTTTGATAAATTTTGAATCCAAAATTTTTACCATGCATCGATAATCTATCAAGATACAAAAACCTCTCGTGCTAGAGAATTGAAAAAATCAAATTTCTATATTCAACTTAAACCTCTTTAAAATTGATTTTAATTCAAAATACTTAAGGGAGACCCCAGTTTAGTTCCTATGAAACTTGGTCTGGGTCAACAAAACCTAAATCCTCAAACATTTTCAGGTTAGTGGGGGTCACTCAAACTTTTTACTGTACTTCTGAATTTGTTCATGTTTGTCGTTCCGACAGGGTCCAAATACCTAGAGGAAGTTTTCTAATAAAGAGAATGAATCTTATACTCTTGATGAAAATTTAAATTTTATGCTTGAGAAGTGTGTGTAAGCCTTTCCACATAGGCATCCTTCTTTTAAGGCCTTCTTTATAAAATTACACTCTATGCTGGGTCCAAGTTCAATCCCACTGGAGGAGTATTTTATAATACTGGAAATTATCGTTCACAATCAAACCACACCCTATGCTGGGTCCTAGATCACCCCGATCTAGAGGCATAGTTTCCTTTGCTGGGACTTGCTGTTTAAAATCAAACTATAGTTGAGCAAAGTGCCCGACTCCAATTCAGGGAGCTCAAGGGCATCAAATAAAAATCAATACATGCTCAACAAAGTTTAAAAGTCTTTAAGTCATATTTGATTCGAGATATTGATAAGTTGTGTCACTTTAAAACTCCCTAAGTAGGAGACTTGGTCGTAGTCTTTTGGAGACCACTTCTGATTGAAAGCTTGAATCAATATTGCCTAGATCGTTCATTATAATGACGATCTTTGAGAAAGTTTCTCTTTGACTGATCAAACCTGAAGAATGCCACCCAATATTTTTAAATATTAGGGAGGCTCTTCAGGAAGTACCATGCCAGATGAGTGTCAAACTTAAAATTAAATTTAAAACACTTCAAATTCAAAATCAAATTCAAACAAATTAAAATCGAATCAAACACAATTGAAATTCAAAATTCAAAATCAAATTCAAGATGAATCAAAATCGATCAAATTTTAAATTCAAACTTTTCAAATTCAAAATTAATTCAAATCAAATTCAAAACACATCACGAATTCAAAACTTTTCAAATTCAAATTTGTCAAATCGAATTTCAAATTCAAACACTTTCAAATTTAAAACAAAATCAATTCAAAAATCATTCAAATCTCAAGTTCCAGAATTTAAGTCTGATCCTCTGTATAGAGCAAGTCTTCTCTATACACGATCATCTAGATCCGATCCTCTGTACATAGCAAGTTTCCTCTGTATATGATCATTCCAGACCCGATCCTCTATATAGAGTAAGTTTCCTTTATACAGGATCATCCAGACCCGATCCTCTATATAGAGCAAGTTTCCTCTATACAGGATCATCCAGATCTGATCCTCTGTATAGAGCAAGTTTTCTCTGTATACGATCATTCCAAACCCGATCCTCTATATAGAGTAAGTTTCCTATATATACGATCATCCAGACTCGATCCTCTGTGTGAAGCAAGTTTCCTTCACGCATGATTATTTCATACTCAATCCTCTGTATAGAGCAAGTTTCCTCTATACAGGATCATCCAGACCCGATCCTTTATATAGAGCAAGTTTTCTCTATATATGATCATCCAGACTCGATCCTCTGTGTGAAGCAAGTTTCCTTCACATATGATCATTTCAGACTCGATCCTCTGTATAGAGCAAGTTTCCTCTATACAGGATCATCTAGATCCGATCCTCTGTATAGAGCAAGTTTCCTCTGTATACGATCATTTCAGACCTGATCCTCTATATAGAGCAAGTTTCCTCTATATACGATCATCCAGACTCGATCCTATGTGTGAAGCAAGTTTTCTTCACACATGATCATTTCAGACTCGATCCTCTGTATAGAGCAAGTTTCCTCTATACAGGATCATCCAGATCCGATCCTCTATATAGAGCAAGTTTCCTCTATATACGATCATCCAGACTCGATCCTCTATGTGAAGCAAGTTTTCTTAACACATGATCATTTTAGACTCGATCCTCTATATATAGCAAGTTTCCTCTATACAGGATCATCCAGATCTGATCCTCTATGTAAAGTAAGTTTCTTTTACATACGATCATTCCAGACCCGATTCTGTGTGAAGCAATGCTTCCTTCTCATAGAATCTTCCAATTTTCTTTTCCTTAGGGATAAATGTGAGTCATCGTGCTATCTTTCCTTAGGATTAGATCTTCTAGTAGTGGAGCACGCCCTCTGTGGCACCATCCTAGATTCAAAATCTAGATCTGATTCTGTGTGAAGCAATGCTTCCTTCTTACAAGATCTTCTAGTTATCTTTTTCTTAAGGTTAGATGTGAGTCATCGTGTTTTCTTTCCTTAGGATTAGATCTGCTAGTGGTGGAGTACGCCCTTCGTGGCACCATCCTAGCTTCTTCCAGTTTTCTTTTCCTTAAGGTTAGATGTGAGTCATCATGCTTTCTTTCCTTAGGATTAGATCTTCTAGTGGTGGAGCACGCCCTCTATGGCACCATCCTAGGTTTAAAATCTAGATCTGACCTTCTGTAGGAAGCAATGCTTCCTTCCCTCAGGATCCTCCAGTCTTCTTTTTCTTAAGGATAGATGTGAGTCATCGTGCTTTCTTTCCTTAGGATTAGATCTACTAGTGATGGATAACGCCCTCTACGACACCATTCTAGTTTCAAAATTTAAATTTTTAAGTCTGATCTCCTACAGGAAGCAATATTATCTTCCTATGAGATCATCCAGTTCTCTTTTCTTCAGAGTAACTATTCTCCTTCTCTTAAGATTAGATTCCCCAGTGATGGAATAAGTCCCCTATGGCACCATCCTGGAATCAATTTCAAATTCCAAAATCAAGCTCTCTTCTCCTCAAGGTTAGGCTTTTCTCCTTCCTTTAGGATTAGACTCCCCAGTGATGGAATAAGTCCCCTGTGGCACCGTCCTGGATTCAGTTCTCAAACCTACAATCAGACCTTCTTTTCCTTAGGGCTAGGCATTTCTTCCTTCACTTAGGATTAGATCTACTAGTGGTAGAGTACGCCCCTTGTGGCACTACCCTAGTATCAAAATTCAAACCTGATCCTCTATAGCTAGGAATTCTTCCTTCCTATACGGTCATCTAGACCCTCTTTTCCTTTAGGGGTAGATTTTCCTCCCTTTATGATTAGATCTACTAGTGGTAGAGTACGCTGTCCCCAGCACTACCCTAGTATCTTTTCAAATTCAATTTTCTAAGTTTTGGATTTCCCTTTTCCTTAGAATCAAATCTAGACTCGATCCTCTGTAGTTAGGAATTCTTCCTTTCTATACGATCATCCGGACCTTCTTTTCCTTTAAGGTTAGGACTTCCCTTCCTTTAGGATTAGATCTACTAGTGGTAGGGTACGCTGCCTCATCACTACCCTAGTATCAAAATTCAAACTTTATCCTCTATAGCTAGGAATTCTTCCTTCCTATACAGTCATCCAGACCCTCTTTTCCTTTAGGGGTAGATTTTCCTCCCTTTAGGATTAGATCTACTAGTGGTAGAGTATGCTGTCCCCAGCACTACCCTAGTACCATTTCAAATTCATTTCCCTAGGGTTAGGTTTTCCCCTTCCTTAGAATCAAAATCTAGACTCGATCCCCTATAGCTAGAAGTTCTTTCTTTCTATATGACCACTCAACCTCCTCTCCTTAGGGTTAGATGTTTCTTCCCTTAGGATTAGATCTACTAGTGGTAGAGTACGCTGCCCCCAGCACTACCCTATTATCATTTCAAATTCAACTTTCTAAGGTTAAGATTTCCCTTTCCCTTAGAATCAAATCTAGACTCGATCCTCTATAGTTAGGAATTCTTCCTTTCTATACGATCATCCAGACCTTCTTTTCCTTTAGGGTTAGGACTTCCCTTCCCTTAGGATTAGATCTACTAGTGGTAGAGTACGCTGCCCCCAGCACTACCCTAGTATCATTTCAAATTCAACTTTCTAAGGTTAGGATTTCCCTTTCCCTTAGAATTAAATCTAGACTCGATCCTCTATAGTTAGGAATTCTTCCTTTCTATACGATCATCCAGACCTTCTTTTTCTTTAGGGTTAGGACTTCCCCTTCCTTTAGGATTAGATCTACTAGTGATAGAGTATGTTGTCCCCAGCACTACCCTAGTATCATTTCAAATTCAATCTTCTAGGGCTAGGATCTCCTTCCCTTAGATTCATTTCAAATTCAATCTTCCAGGGCTAGGATTTCCTTCCCTTAGATTCAACTCAAATTCAATCTTCTGGAGTTAGGATTTCTTCTCCCTTAGAGTCAAATCTAGATTCAATCCTTTATAGTTAGGAGTTCTTCCTTCCTATACGATACCCCAGATTTTCTTCCCTTAAGGTTAGGATTCTCCTACCCTTAGGACCAGACCCACTAGTGGTAGAATATGTTTTTTCTAGCACTACCCTAGTATCTATTCAAACTCCGATTCCCTAGGGATAGATTTCTTATTCCCTTAGGATCAAAACTCCAGACTTGACCATTCTATTCGGTCAACACCAATATGTGTAATAGAACTACATTCTATTACACATATTGGGAGTCCATTTGTTGACCTCATTTTTGTATGAGGTCAGTAGGACTAATCCAGACCTTAGGATCTTTCCAATCCTTAGGATTTAATTTTGACCATAGGATCAATCTAATCTTAGATCAATCTAAACTTTCAGTCAATTCAGATTTCAAATCCATTTTGATTTCAAACCCATTTAAGCTTCAAATCAAACTCAACATTAAGCCAATCCAGATCTATTCAATTTCTAGATCATCCTAGACCTTAGATCCTAGGATTTTTAAACTTTAGGATTCTCCTGGATTTCTAACCCTAAGATCTACCCAGACTCTAGATCAGTCTAGGTTTTAGGATTCTTCTAGACCTCAAATCTATCTAGACCCTAGGATCTTCCTAGAATCTAGACTTTAGGATCTATTCTAGATCCTAAGAACCTTCTAGATCCCAGACCTTAGGTTTCCTAGACTCTAGGAGTTTCCTAGACTCTAGGAGCTTCCTAGACTTCAGTCCCTAGGATCTACTCTGGACCCTAGGATTTTCCTAGATCAATTTAGGTCTTAGGATTCTCCTAGACCTTAGATCTATCCAGACCTCAAATCTATTTAAACTCCAGACCAACCCAGACTTTAAATCAACCCATTTAAGACTCAAATCAATCCAGAGTTCAAATCAATTCAAATCCCTGACCAATCTTGACCTTTAAACAACCCAGATTTAGCTGTCACAGCCTCTGACCTGACTTTAACCCTATCTAATCATCTACAATCACTTAAATGATTATAAATGATTTAGATAGTTTAAACCCTATCATTCAAACTCAAAATCCAGCTCAAAACCAGAAATCTAGATCAAATTCCAAGGCCAAAGGTCTAAGTCCTGAAAGCCTTTTCCAGTAAATCTTTGAACATTTCAAAACCCTATCAAATGACCTCTGATTTAAGGTCTCTTAGTTCCACAGTGATGTGATATGTCTCTAGAGGTAACCCTCCAAATTTGAGCTCATTCTGAGGTCTCTAATCCTAGAAACTGAATTGAAATCTAAAGGCTGTAAAACCTTCAAATATTTACAGTTTATGCCACTGGACCTGCCATCCAGTGGATTTTGACCCTGGAGCTTTCTCCAAAGCTCCAAATCACTTCCAGACCCTTGATTATGACTCACTGATCAATAAACTATATTTTGTTGGACTCAATTTAACCCCCAGTTGACCAAGGGTCAAAATGACCAAAATAACCCTATGGGATCTAAATGGTCATTTGAACCAAATGAGCTCCAAATCAAATGCAGTCACTTCCAGCAAATTTCAAATATCAAATCAAATACATTGAACCCAAATCCAGACCTTTGATCAATCTAGTTGACCAAGTCAACCAGGTTGACCAAGTCAACCAGGTTGACCAAATAGGCCCTTTAGGGTCAAAACAGGTCATTTTGACCAAATGACCTCATCAGACCTTGGGATCACCTCCATTGGTCTCCAAATGTCAAAACAAATCTATTGAGCCCATTTCCAGATCCTGGACCCATCTGGTTGACCAAGTCAACCAGGGTTGACCTAAAAAGCCCATCAAAGGCCTAAATGGGTCATTTGATCCAAATAACCTATTTAAACTCCTGAAACACATCTACCAGGCTCCATTTACCATTTGAAATTGATTCAGTCCAGACTCTGGCCCTGGGTCAACCTGGTTGACCAGGTCAACCCAGGTTGACCAATTTAAACCCTTAAGCCCATTTAAACCCAATCAATCTCTAGATCAATTTCAAATCCTTCCAAACTCCTATAACCACTTCACTTAATGATTTAAACTTGACCAGACCCTTGACCTGATCACCAGTTCACTTGGTAAACCATACCTATGTATGGTCAAATCTAGTCAACATAAACTATATTCACTACATATGTTAAAATTTCATTCAATCAAGTTCTTAAATTATCAAGACCCACTCAATTGAATATTTTAAATTTACTCAAGTCAGGCCAAGTCAAATCTCACTTGATTAAATCAAATCATGAGGACTTGGTCAAATCCATTTCAAACCTTCATGCTTGATTTAAATCACAATCCCTTGACTTGATATTTATTTTTCTTCAAACCAACTCAACCAACTCAAAACTTCTATTCTATTGCCACCTCAGTATTCATTCACCCATTGACTGGTCAAAGAGTTAATGGGTGGTCAAAATGATGCTCTTAAGTGATCAAATAGCTTGATCCAAGCTAATCCCATTTATTCCAAATCATTCCAGAAGTGTTAATCACTCTCTAGAATATTCTTAAGCTAGGATTAATCCTTGGATTAATTCTAAACCTGCCAGGTCACCCCACATGGCCACACAAGGATAAGGCTAGCTTTCCAAATCATTGTCCTTGTCGTCCTTTGATTCCCCTGCTCCCTAATCATTTGGGGACAGATGTTAGCATCTTAGGAGTTCCCCAAAGCTATCCTAGCCGTCCCTTAAGTACAAGGATGATTGAATAGGGCAATAGGTTCAAAAGAGCTCTGATTCCAACCCCTAGCATTCTCTCACGACCTGAGACCTCTGCAGTAGAAGTTCTCGGTTCTTTTAAGCTTTCAACATTCCCCTCTACATTTTTGAGCCAAAATCCGGCGGTCAAAGTTCGCCGGAGAGGGGATTCTGGCCACCTTTGCTTGAAGACCGTCCCAGGTCTATAACTCGTGATCCAGACCTCCTCAGCCCTCAATTTCTTCTGGGGGAATAAACTTGGACAAACAACAAATTCAGAGAACGCAAAATCATTCCAATCCAACGGTTAGTTCGCTCAATATCCCTAACCCTAGATTAATTTACTTAGAATAAATTAGCATTTTATAAAGCTCGTTTTAAGCTAAAATTTTATATCCACATTGTTTCTATTCATTATCTCAATCTATGTTTTAAATTTCAAGTCTTTTGATCGAGTAAATTAAGAGAACAAGTCATTTTATTTGATTGGGGTTCCGTTTACGTCAATTAACAATTGGGTTAAATCGAAACCGTTGATCTTGCGATCAACGGTTATGATATAATCATTTTGCGGTTTCATCCCACCGCTGGATTGATCCCCCAATCCCGCTTTAGGTTCGGCTCGACCTGAGCCATCCATCGCAGACCGCGTAGGATCAGACGGCAGGGATCCGAGCCGACGTGGATAAGTGGCCTCGGAGACCTTCCGCGCCGCCATTGCAATCATTTGCAATGATTGCGCGGTGGCGCAATCATTGCAAATGATTGCCGTCGACACGCTTTTCTGGATCCGCAAATGGAGAGCCGCCACGTGGACCTACAGCCGCCAGAGAGTATTAAACGAGTTTTATTTATTTTTAAATGTATTTTTTTAACCTTAGTAACTTCAAAAAATGTTTAAAAATTAAATATAAATCCAAAATTTTCACTTAATATGTCAAAACACTTAGAAAATTAAACTCTTCAATTTAAAGTAAATATTAATTTAAAATATTATACACATTTTTTTTTAATTATTTAAAATATCAAATACCTAAAATTTTTAATTAATATTTAATTAAAAATAGTCAAAATATTTTCAAAATTTTAATTTGACATATTCAAATAATAACAAAAAAATTAATTAAAAAAAATCAATTTTTTTTAAATTTTATTTACATTTAAAGTTATTTTAAAATATTAAATATATTTTAAATAATTTTGAAACATTTAATTTCAAATCTTTGATTTATATTAAATTAAATATTTTTCAAATTTAAAAAAAAAGCTTATATATTAAAATATGTTAAATAATTAAACATTTATTTGAGATGCTTTAATTTAAAATTAATTTTAAAATTTTAACTATTAATTTATTTTAAATAATTTGAATTTATTTAAAAATTCTATTATTTGATTAATATTCAATTAAATATCAAGTTAAAATATTTTCAAATTTTAAAATCCTACTTTCAAATATCTCAACTAATTCATGGATCTCTTAAAATATTTTAAAATTATTTAATCATATTTTGAAATCATTTTCATAATATTTTGAAATATTAATGTCAAGACTTGTATTTTCAAATATATGTATATATGTATACTATAAAATTTATTTTAAAATTATATATACATATATATATATATGTATATCTTTGAAAGTGTATTTTAAAATATTATTTATATTAAATCTTTAAATCATTGAGAGATCCATTCAAATTTTAAGCATGGTTTGAGCATGTGAATAGAATTAATGGGGAGTGATCCTTAATCAATGAACAATTAGTTTTGCTAATTGTTCATTAATTAAGCCTTTTTGGTTAATTAAATTCTCTTTAAGCTTGCATGTATAGGAAACACACACCACCTAGTCTTAGGGCTCTCCTAGATTTAGGATTTGATTGTGTTTGTATGTCTATTTATGCATTTGTCAAGGGTTAGTTGAAACCTTGATTCAAGCCCATTTAAATCTAGTGACATCGTTAAGGACAATAATTAAGGACTTTGAGTAGAAAACTTAGAATATTTCTAATAATTTGGATTCACCTCCAATTGACTTGAAGCTTTGAAAACTTGAACTTAGTGACGCTCTCAACCTTAGGAAAATTTCCCACTGGATTTTGAATTCATTAAGCACCTTAATTAATTTAATCAAACTTAAACCTTAATTAAGCCTTTAAAACTTCCAAAAAATATAATAAATCAAATTTAAATCCAAAAATTACACATAATACCTTAAACTGACCATAATTTATCTCTCAACCAATGAAAAATAAAATCCTCTTGACTGGACTTCAACATTAAGAATAATTTAATTTTAATTAAAATTGGAAATTTAATTAATTAATTAATTAAAAATAATTAAAAATTCCAAAAAATTCTCAAACACTTGGAGATCACTCCGTAGGTCATTCCTGACCTTTGGAATTAATTTCAAAGAGTTTGGAGGTCATTTGGATTCAAATCACAAAAAGGCCTTTAATAAACCATTTTTTTTTAAATTCAATAAATACTCTAAACTTCAAAAATTCGTAACTAATTCAAATAAACTCCAAATTGAGCAAACTCAAAGGCATATGACTCATAATAAGGTCTAGTATTTTAATAAAATATTAACTTCCCAGAAAACACTTTAAATCAAAAAGTCAAATTTTGACCCTTGAATTAAATCATTAAAATAATTCAGAAAATTCTAAAATTCAATAAATCTTCAAAACTCCAGAAAATATCAACTTAACTCTAAAACCAGCAACCAACCAATCTTAATTAAAATTTAATCAACCTTCAAACATTAATCAAACTCAAATCACTTAATTATATCGGGTACCACTAGGTAACCCAGACCTACGAGACTATTAAATTAGCCCCAAGGAAGGTGAAATAAACTTCACGGCCTCGGTGTGTAATAAAGGTGGTGTCCAACAAATAATTAAAATTAATTTTAAAATTAATTTTATGTCATTAAGATTTAAATTTTAATTAAAATTCCCCTGAAACCTTTCTACCAACCAGAACGTCAAGCAACTTCAATCAAGTGCCTATTTAGGACATATCAAAACCACATAACCTACCTCACACACTTTAGATGGTTTTTTAGGACAACTAACTCTAGTCTTAGGCTAGACCGGTGTTTACTTTTCTGCTACTTGCGTGTGCCGGGTTTTTTATGATTTTCATTGCATGCTGGTTGTTAGATTTAAGTAATTGATGTTGATGTGATTGTTTATTTATTTACTGCATTCTGTGATGTGATTGATTGTACGTTAGATCTACCCCTATGTTAGGAACGATCTGTACTAATTCAATTTTATGCAGGTGGCCATGCTCGCATAGGGCATTTAAAATTAAAGGGGGCAATCAAACAATTAAGCTTTAAATTAATATTATTTGTGCAGGTGCTAAGCATGCTAAAACCCCCTTTAAATCAAAAAGAGCATGGCCAAGTGTGGCTGGTTTGAATATTTTAAATTTCAAATATATTAACTGCTTGGGATGTTTCTATAACTGTCGATTATTAGGATAACCCTACAGGTTGTTGAGACTAGATTTTAATTTTGATCAATATAATTTGATATTTGAATTGAGTTGTAATGTGACAAGTACTTTGAGAATGGGATGTTTAAACATCCAATTTGGGATCCAAAGAGGAAGAGACATCCCTTAGGGGAAAGTCTCTTTCCATTTGGAGATCCAAATTTAGATGATTTCAAATATCTAAAGAGAAAAGATAACCCCCTTTCAAGGGAGAGTTTTCTTTTCATTTGGATATCCGGACTCGACGATCCAAGGAGTTACAAGAAGACGAAGAAGTGAAGAACGAGAAGACCCATTCTCAAAGTCACTTGAGTCTTAGGAGTAGAATCCGGGTTGTAGTCAGTGGTACCCGGCCACTTTACTTTCCTGCAGACCCTGGGTTGTAAAATTAAGTGGCACTTGTCACATGGACTTTCAGTTTGAGCATTTATTTAATTAATTTAATTATTTAATTGACTTGATTACTTGATGTTGATTACGATTAAGGACTTACATGCTTTTAGTAGTTTTTTGGTGCTTATTGCATGTCGATTTTGTTTTAACCTGGAACCTGATCGGAGGCTCGTGAGGGTATGGTCATAAACTATTTCTACTTAAAGAAAATTAAAAAACTTTAGGCTCAGATAGTAACTCTAACGCTTTTAAGAAGTAAGTCCGGACTCGCCGAGGGTTTTTCATGCATTCATATTGACTTTTCTCATCCGTGTTAGGCACCTCCCCGCCTGCGGGTTCTGGTAGACCACCTGACCTATTAGGGTGTAGTTCTATCCAAGGGGATGTTGTGCAATCTCTAGGATAAAATCTATTTTTTAGCCTGATTTTAAAACTGTTACATTTTGATTTAAGTATTTAAGCGAGTCAACTAGCATGCATTGCATTAGATACAAATTAAAAATTGGGCCTAAATCATAATTGCATTTTTAGCTTAAGCATTTAACCCAACATATATTAAGGGGTCAATTAGGATCTACTCTAGATGTCAACCCCAATTCTTTAAACTAATCTTAATCAATGTTCCTACCACTCTTGCATAATTGACTTGACTCATTGTTTTAAAGTATTTAGGTGGTTTAGCTGGCTCCCCAATCCAGGCTGGGGTAAGTCCAGATTGCATTGCATTAGCTAGGGTTCGGGTCACTGATTCTCAGTACCCATTTCAGACTTAGGTTCTGAGGCAAGTCTTCAATCTTAAGACCTCAATCTTCTGGGAATCTAATTCCCACTTTCTAATAAAATTGACCACATAAACATTAAATCTCTTTCAATCAAATTCAAGCTCAACACTTAGGATAGATTGGGGTGTTTCTGAAGTAATTCAGAATCTCAAGACACCTCCTACTTTTTCTTCCTTTGACTCCAGAAATAAGTGTTCAACATTGAACCATTCCCGATTGAAAATTTCAGTCCCTACCTCCTTTGATATCAATCTTTGAAAATCTAAATGAAATTCGTATCGCTATTTTAATCGAGAGTATTCGTAGAAAAATTTCTGGTTTCCTACGATGTAATTAACTACGAGGGCTTGCGCTCGTAGGAGATTTAGAAACCCAAACCAGACTTTCAAAATTAAGTTTTCAAAAATTTAATTAATTATCTTTGGGAAATTCAAAAGTCAACGATCATTATCGTCATTTTCAAATGATCGATAACAGACGATATCCTCTTTCTTTGGAAAGATATATCATACTATTATTGTAACTTTGATTATAAAATTAATGATCTCTTTACTAGATTATTGTAGTTAAATATTGGATTAAATATTATTTTGATTCTTCGGGATCATATGTTGTTTCTCCTTGAGTTTGACTATGATAATTAGGATAAATCAAGATTTGTAATCGAAACCTATTAGGGAACGATATGTTCACCTTCCGAGGTGATATATCATTCATAATAAGTGTTTGATTATAAAATTAAAATTCCAGAAATCTAACATTTCCCAAAGAGAATTAAAACATTTTTTCAAACAAATTTTTTTCAATCAAACAAAGTACTACACTCTAATTGATTCCATGATGATTTTTGGATACCCTTTTTTTTGGGAAATTTAAGGGCATAGCCCATTCTATTAATTAAAGTTGGGTATACAAGTGTAAGCCGAAAACAGCCAGCATCAAAAACATGAGACTGTTACAAAGAAAAGCAAAAAACTATACCCCACAGCCTGAAAGAAAAAATAGGAAAAGGAAGAAAATTGACAGAATTACTGTCCGGCCTGGACTCAGAAGTAAAATAGCATCACATAAAATCAGATCCCAGTATCCCTTGGGATACCGTTTGAGTCCAGCTAGTTTCATTTCCTCTTTTATTTTTTCTACTTTGGCAGCATTATCCTCTTTTGGGCATAGTTAGTCGTACTTTTTATTTTCCTTCTTTTGTGCACTGAGCATTGCCAGTTTTTTTGAGCAGCTCCTATATGTAATTTGCAATTTTGTTATTGATTGTGATGAAAATGGGCTATGCCCTTAACTTTCCCAAAAACCCAAAAAAAAAAAAATCATAACAAGCAACATGTGTCCCTTAAAAATAGAAAAAAAAATTCTTCGTTGGCAAATAACAAATGGCATGGCAATGGTACCTTCATGCTGCAAACAATCAACTTGTAATAAATAAATAAATAAACCTCTATACAAAATGTATATAATTAATAATATAAACAAGTCAAATCTAGCTGGATATTTGTCTAATTGAGCTAAGCACATTTAATTCTAACCAAGCACAATTTGAGCTTGAGTTCGAATTAACTCATTATTGAAATCAGCTCATCCGAAGATTATTAGGCTCAAGCTCGGATCGATTACTCGAGCTCATTTGGAAAGCTCAAACTAGACTCAATAAATAATTAAAACTAATTTTAAATTAAATGAGCATCTCGAGAAGCTTACGAGCCAAGCCGGGTTGAGCTCAATAAGCTTGTCTTGAGTGCTCCGTAAAGCATCGAATTCGAGCCAGCTTACAAGCAAACTCAACTCGCTTACATTAACGTGTGATAAAGTTAGGCCTCCTACTTCTCTCTCTCTCTCTCTCTCTCTCTCTCTCTCTCTCTCTCTCTCTCTCTCTCTCTCTCTCTCTCTCTCTGCCATTAATTATTTTTTATTAATCTTTAATGTGTAATCTTTGACAAATTTTATTTTATAGGTTGGCAAATGGCATAAGTGTTGTAAAAGAATTGGTTGTTGTTGTTTAATGACAAATGGCTCATGCAAGTAAGGGTGAGCATGAGGTTTAATTGACTATTATTTTCGAAGATCATGATTAAATTTATGATTAGTAGTGGAGATTATTATATTATGTTCTTTGCTTTAGATAATTATTATTGACATTTTATTTGATTGTTGATTGCCTAAGCTTCATTTGGCATAGTTTTTTGCCACTGTGTTTTTGCCGCTTTCAAAAAAATCTTACACTAAAGAGTTGTAGAAAACAGTAAGAAAGTTGTCCCAAAAGAAATCTTAGTTCAAAGTTTTTAATTTTTAATGAAAATATTTATTTATGTCAATTAGTCATTAATTTTGATTTTTTTTATATTATATTGTGCTTCATTTGACTAAAATCTATAATTTTAATAGAAAACTTTGTATTATTAATCATGATTATTAGTTACCTAAAAAATTTATATGTATATATGAATTAATATATAAATACGTGCGTATATCATATATCGAGTTGATTTTGAATTCAATTGAATTTATTTATAACGCCACATTTGAGATGGAGCATATAGATTTTGATTTCGAATTGAATCGATCAAATTCTCACATGAGGATCAGAGCAACTTTTTGGTTTTAAACAAAATTGTCAGCCATGCAACATGAAATAAACTATTTCTGGCTTTTAATTACCCTCTTTGAACTCTCTAGAGTTTGAGAGATGATCTAATTTCTAAATTGGAAGGTATAGAGGTTAAAAGGATCAATTTTGTTCTCTTTCTACACAACCTTGAATAGTTGATGAAATTTTATAGTTTAGTCAAAAAGATGAGATTTTTTGGGGGAAATGGCTAAGATTTCATGTGTGTGTGTGTGTGTGAGAGAGAGAGAGAGAGAGAGAGAGAGAGAGAGAGAGAGAGAGAGGGAGAGAGAGAGTAATAATATGGAGGGTCATTATTATTTCATCATAAAGGAGATTATCCAAGTCTTTATAAATAATTTTTTTTAAAAAAAATTCAACCTTAAGCTCCTTCTTTCTTCAACAACAACAACATCAAGCATTTATCCTACTAACTAGGGTTGACAACATGAATTCTCTTTCTCTATTGTGTCCTTTTTTTCGTGACTTTTATTTATTTTATGCTCTTCAAAAGTTTTCTTTTCTATATCCTCTTTGACTATGATTTATTTCTTGAAGGCAATAAATTTACTATGTAGTGTGATGGGGCACCGAAAAAATTATATTAAAAGAAATTATTAAAAATAGTACATTGATGGCCTTTCAAATAAGGGATTATATTGAGGATAATCTTGAGCTTCTCAATTTACTTAGTCATTGCCTTAAGACTTTTTCCCAAAATTTTAGCTAATAGATTAGATTGCTTATTCACCTTCTCTTATTAATCAATTTAAGCATGCATGTTTTTCTTAACTACAAAGAAAATAACTAACTTTAAATTAGAGTTGGAGAAAGATTTTGATTTTTGCATCTAGAGTCAACCTGAACCCAATTAGATGTATTGAAAATCTCAATTTAAACTAGACTCAACTAAATCCAAACTTGTTTAAGATTGATACAATTAACAGTTAAGTCATATTAGTTAGTATTACCTAGACGGAAATAGAACATGATGACCTGATTTGTACATATGAACTTGAAAAAGAACAAAAGAGTTACTATTAGATATGAGTTATAATGAAAAGGAAAAAAAAAAACTAAAAGAAGGAATTCACTTATCAACCAAGTTATGGCTTTCGAGTTGATAGAATTCAATCAAAAATTCTCAGGTCACCTAAAGTTGTCCTATACTTATTGATCATAATTCTAAATTATTGTATCATATTTGAGCCGAACGTTTATGTCAGGCCTCGTATTGGCACTCTAGTATTTGCTTAATTTTATCTTTATTATTTAGCATATATTTCCCCATAAATTTATTCCTTAGGTAGAGGAAATCCTTTTGACTCTTAATATGGCACAACGGAGAAAAATGATTCATGTTGCTAACTCCACGTAGACCCATCGTGATAACTTTTTGGTCAAGATATTCTAATATATAATTTTTTTTCTCCTTCGCCAAGTCTCTTCCTTAGCTATTATAAATGGCTCCATGCATAATTAGTTTAAGTTTTTTAGGTGCCTTACTTTCTCCATTGTTATTTTTGCTTGTTAGTAGTATTTTGTATAAGATGCTTTCTTTTACTATCTTTTTAGATATTGGATATAGTTCAAATCAAATAGAGGAATTTGTGATTACTAGGAGTGATGTGATCTGTAGTGCATTGGTCCTCATTGTGTATAATCCCAAGATATCCTAGATGTTATACAACCGTGTTAATTCATTATATTCTACACAAATATTTTATAATTAAGCATTATATCGAAGACTACTAGTAATTTTATCTCACATCGCTGACTCCTATAATGATCATGAATTCATGATCATTATAGGAGTCAGTGATGTGCAAATCAAGATTAATAATGGTATCATATTGAAGCTTTAAAATGTGAGGCATGTTCTTAACTTGAAGAGGAACTTGATCTCAATTAGATAGCTTGATAAAGTATGTTATGTCTCTACCTTATATACAATATAACACTTGAAAGGCAACTAAGGGTGCTATGATGATAGCCATCATAATGAAGCAAAAATGATAAAATGTAGATAACATAAAGCATTAGAATAACACAAGCAATTATGAAGTTAGTTATTAGTGATTCTAATGAAACAATGTAATATAAAATTTCTGTCAAGTCGAAGTTTTTAAGGAGTAAGAGAGCACCGCATGACAAAGTTTAAAATGTATATTAATAATTAAAATTTTTTTGATAAATGCTTATAATAGATTTATCACTGTTGTAGGCTAGAATATATGAGACGATATAGTTAGAAATTTTCGTCTTAGCATTGTATGGATATCCAACACACAAACAGAAGAAAAATGCAACACCATGATTTTTACATGGAAAACCCTGGAAAGGGAAAAATCACAGGGTTATGCCCAATTAAAAAGATTTCACTAGTGTTTGCTTAGGTTACAAGTGGCTGACTCGTCCCCGAAATTAAGGACGATCAGATTACAATAATCAACTCTCAGATTGAACTTCAGTTACAAATGGAGATCAGAAATCTAGCGATGCTAAGTGGTCGGGCGTAAATCCAGTGTCAGTCTGCTATCGAACGAAATTTCGACGTTAGTCGGCAGTCGAGCGGAACTCTGGCGTCAGTAGGTAGTCGGGTAGAACTCCGACATCCGTTGGCCGTCGGGCAGAACTCCAGCATCCGTCGGCGGTTGGGTAGAACTTCGGTGTTAGTTGGCCGCCGGGCAGAACTCCAGCGTCTGTCGACGGTCGGGCAGAACTCCGGCATCGGTCGGCTGTCGGGCAGAACTCCGACATCGGTCGGCTGTCAGGCAGAACTCCGGCATCGGTCGGTTGTCGAGCAGGACTCTGGTGTCGGTTGGTTGCCGAGTGGAAGTCCGACGGAGGTCGAGGAGGAGTCTGGTGGCAAGGAAGCTCTGTTCCTTCTCTTCTCTTCTCTTTATGCTTGGGCCCCCTCTCATGAGAAATGAGGGGTTTATTTATAGTTTTCTGAGAGTTGCATGACCAGTAAATAGGAGGAAGATCAGGGGTAAATTGGGAGTGGTTTGAATGGACGACCAATGTTGGATCCCTTGATCGTGGAACATTTATTAGGCATTTGAAGGCTCAATGATATTAGAATTCGGAGATCTTGGGCTCGTTGGATTCGTCTCGTTGAGCCACTCGATTCGACTACAAGCATGTCATATTTGGAAACTGTTTGGTAATCCAAATTATGGATTGAACCTTCCAAATGTGCTTCGGGTCTTTGATTTGGACTCATTTGGGCTCAGATTGAGTTGAATTTGGTGTCGTTGGGTTCGTATTTCCGAGACTTTCAGTTCGATTATAAGTTTGGTGAAATCGGAGTTCATATGATTTCTAATTTAATTTTTAAAATTTTCAACTTGATTTTGCTTCCAGATTCGAGCCTGATCAAGATAATTTTTTGATGATATATCAATTACTAATAAATTAATATATTATAAAATCTCCTATAACCATAAAAATCTTATTAATTTAAAAAATTCTAACAAAAAAGTCCATATATTCATATCATCACCCACTTCATTTTATAATTTTAATTTTTACCCTTTTTAATATTATTAAATTTTAATTATTTTATAAATATATGGTGTTAAAATATAAATTTAAAATAAAAATAATGCTATTTTAAGACCTTGACAATTACCTTTGAAAATTTTAACTAGTAATTAGATAACACCATTTTCAACAAGAGTATTATTACTAGCAAAATGGCTAAGTAAAAAAAAGGCCTAAATTTTGACCTTACCAACGAGAAAGCGGGACCCACGCATAGACGCGTATGCTGACAAAGGCAGCAAAACTGTTGTCTCTCACACTGTCCCGTTCCGTTCCTTCTGTCTCTCGCTTCTAATGCCGGCCCCTCTATTAATTGACGGCGTCAAGCTCTCGCCGTGATCTATAACGGCGTCCTGGCGGCGCCGCGCCCCCTCCATCTTCTGAAATCATTGCTCTGGCACACTTTACGTTAGCATAAAATTCAGTTTATCTTCCCCTGCTTTCGCTCGGCGCTGCATCCGCAGAGGAACGATCGATGCCGGTAAGATCTGATTTGTTTCTTCTATCATTATTTGCTACCGACGGATCTAATAAGTTCAAGTTTTGATTTTTGCTCGATTGGTTGCTTCACTCAGATCTTGTAGTGGTTGGATTGCCTTCTAGGGTTTTCAGCCGATGAAGTTTGTGATATTTAGTTTTTTTGTTGGAATCGAGCTGAATAGATAGATCTTTCTGCTTTAGATTTGTAGAGCATGTTGATTTGACCATCAGTTTTGTTTGCTTTTTATTTTTCCCTTTAATTCACGTTTATTTATAGATTTATGTTCGCGAATGCTGAGTTTTTTCGCTTGTTATTCGGTGATATTATGGCGACGGTATATACGAGTTCGATAATTGAGAAGTTATGAAGTATTGATCTTCTATCCTGTTAAGTTTTATTGATTAAGGAGCTTTTTAATGCAATGTTTATTTGGCAATACTGACTTCGTTTTGTTTTTTAGTGCTAATTAAGCAGCGATACAAGCTATCACTTGTTGTTGTTTTTTTTTTTTATTTTTTTGTGAGTTTATATGTAAAGTGATTTGTTTTTTGTTCGTTTCGTTCAGCCATTTAGATGTTGGTATTTAATGCGTGCTCGCATCTAGTCAACACCATTAGATTGCATCTGAATTGATGCAATATAAAGATTTCAACAAACCAAATGAGCGGCATTCTGTTGTTTGGTGATAGGACAAAACCAAACAACACGTTAGCATGGAGGGTCACAATAATAGTGAAGGGAAAAATTGAAACCGATGTTCCAGGCTTCATCATCATCAATAACCTTATCACAATTATTTGGTGGATTTCTAAGATTCATGGAGTTTTTAAATGTGTAAATGCCATCGTTACACTAACCATGGTCGCATTGTTTTTGGTTTTGCTGATTAAGATGGAACCTGGAACTGAGGTGGTGATTGTTAAGAATGATTTTTGGAATTGAATTGCTCAAATGCTAGAGTGATCAAATCGTGTGTTTGGAGCCAGTGAGTGGTGAATGACAAAAAGTGGTATAAGATACTTTTGGGCTAATGTGGTTTTTGTGACATTGGAGCTGGGTGTGATGTAATAGGTATCACAAGCTTGAAGAGTAATGAGGAATTTTTGTTCTGATCTGCAATACATGTCATGATAAGGCATTGCAAATAAAATATGTTACCAAATTGTATTTATCTGCCTAGACTTGTGTGGCTCGAAATATTAGTGAAACCTCAAAAACACCCTCAATAAAATGACTCATAAATATTGTATACTTTTTCACGGCCCTACCCCCACTTTAAAACCCCACAATGACCTTACCACAAAGGCTAATTTACTGTTGAGTCTACGTATAACATTTCTTCATATGACATCAATTAGGCTCTGCAACTTATAAAGGGATGCCATTGATCACATTGTATATAAACTAGTCTTTGACGATCACAAAGTAAATATCATGCGTAGCATGTTGAGGGAACCTATTGAGGGTAGCAAGTAATGTGATGTTGTCTTTAATTCTGATAGGATGATTGTCACAACGTGGTTGAAGTTTTTTCTTACTAAGGCCGATGCCAAGGAAGCTAGAGTAGAAGAGGATGTTGACAGTCAATAAGAATCCTTTTGATAATAAAGCATGGCCCTCTAACCTTGACGTGAGTGGATCTTGATGCAAGCATTCTATTTTTTTCAAAGTTTGTATCATTGAAGACAACATAATGGTTCAGAAGAGATTGCTTGAATGAGTGTTCTTTGATGGAAGCTAAGACTTGCTTGGAGAGAAGAGGTTCTCTCATGATGGTATTGATCTCTCTCATTATTGGATAATTACCTTGTGCTTGTTGCTACGAATATTTCCCTTAGGTTGATTAGTTCTAAAATGGAAACTCTGATTATAAAGGAAGTGATCAACATATCCTTGCCTAATAAATATCTTAATTTTAATATTTTAGTAAGTGACAGGGCTAGTGGTGTAGCCATGACTACAATGCAATCGTATTATTGACTCTAGTTTCTTGTGTTAGGCTTGAGTGAGTTAGGGCACTTTTCCCCTAGTAATTAGTTTTTTTTAATAAGGCATTAGATTAGGGGGCATTAAGAAGCATGTATTCTCCCTCTTGCCATTGCTTCTTTCGTAAGTTTTGGTGAGGGAGGTCTCATTCATTAGGTCGCTTTTTTTTTTCTACGCTCTGACTATTGTGTCAATCCCCTTTGTTTTCTTCCCTTTGTTGGAGCTTTGAGGAAATTTTTTAAGATGAGCATCCATAACCTCATTAACAATAATCTATGCCTCAAGTTGATGGATGTGTTATGTGTCAGTGCAAATCATCAACCCATCAAACTTGACTAGAGGTGTTTGGAATGGAGTCTTCCTATAAAGATGCCCGTAGAAGCTCAATAGACTCTAGGGGTTAGATGAGCTTTGTTGGATAATCTTTGGAAGTACTCCTTAAGTGATTTTCGTTCATTTTGATGAAGTATAAGGAATAGGAGGATTCCTTAATGACTTTGATTTGCTATGAAGGCATTAATTGAGCTCTAGTGTAGAGAGTAGAATATATATATATATATATATATATATATATATATATATATATATATATATATATATATGCTTGACCCTTGAGTGTAGCTGACGAAACCTAACACAAAAGCAAGTCAAAGGCATGTTGAATATGCTTGATGGCCTCAATGGTCGATATGCTCATACGAGTTTGTAATCCTATCATCAGGGTTGATATTGAACAACTTGAATCATGAAAGTATAGGTTGTTTGTGGAGATTGATGATTCTTCTTAGAAATTCTAGAAAGGCATATGTCGGTTTCTCATGCTTAGGGGAACTACTTTTGGACAAGAAAATGCAGTTCTTCATGAAAGATGTCACATAGAACACAATTAATTAGAGGTAGATGTGAATTTGCTACCCTTATTTGAGGGGAGGAATGTCGTACCTCATAGGAGATGAGTAGGGCTGCAAACGAACCGAGCCGAGCCGAGTATGTGAGTGTTCATGTTTGAGTTCATTTATTATCAGCTTGTTCAAGTTTGGTTCGTGTTTGATTCAAGCTTTATTGTATGTGTTCATTATTTGTTCGTTTAAATCAATACTGTTCATGTTTGGTTCATGTTTGGTTCGTTTAGTGCTTGTCGAGCTTTAAAAAAATAAGCCTTAACAAGCAATAAACGAGCTCTACTTCTAGATGTTCATTAACTTAACAAACGAGCTTTATTGAGCATTCTAACAAGCAATTATATCGAGCATGTTCGTGAACATATTTAGCGGATTTTTTTAAACTGGGGCAAAATGGCGAGGGAAGGGTTCGGTGTTTGCCGCGCTGCTTTTGTCTTCCCTATTTAGTAAAAATTGATAAATATGTAAATTTTATTTTAGTTAGCATATGTTATATTTAATTACTTTAAATTTTAATATTTAACAATAATTATATTAGTATATTATAAGAAATATAAAATATTTATATTATGTATATTTATTAATTTTATAATCAACTATTAATTGAGTTTTTATTGAACTTTTTCATGAGTTCTGAATCGAACACGAATCAAGTTTTTATCTAGCTTAATGTCGAGCTTGTTCATGAGCTTTAAATAATGTTGTTCACGAACATAAATGAGCTGAACACATTAGTACTCAAGCTTGTTTATTTGAGGATCGAGTATTTAAAATATTGTTCAAATTTGTTTGTTTAGTTAATTAAACAATCACAAACAAGCTTTAATCAAAACGAGTAGCCAGTAGCTCGTTGAATGTTTGGTTCGCTTGTAGCCCTAGAGATGAGTGGGTGGAGTTAGCAGTGTCAAGAAGGTCATCGTCTGAGAAAGGATGTATGAGAACCTTAGCTTGATAGAGGGATATAGATATTTGGATTTTGTTGGTCTAATAATTTTTGAGGTGCAACAAGCTAAGAGATAGAATATTGTATAATATTAGGCGTATTTTCCCTATTTTTTGCTCCAGGATCCAACTGGGTTGGCCTTCCCCTCCAATTGTATCAATACCAACCCCCCCGTCCCCCGGGGGCAAAAAACAAAAAAAACAAAAGACTCACCTTGTCCTCAAGGTGGATTGAAGAAAACTATTGTTGAAGAATATTTTTTCAGTGCTTCTGCTTATTGGTTAATTTTAAGAGGGTAGCAAAAAATATGTTTGTGCTCCCAGGATCTAGGTCGTGTTCAAATTTATTTTTTTATTTCCTCACAAAATCAACATGCGTATTCATAGCATCTGCATAAAACAAATCCTACAAACTCCCGATAGCTCCTTTTAAAGAGATTGTGGAACCTGAGCAGTGGTAGCAGTTGGATACTTGTAGCAATGATGATGTGATGCATTAACAACAGCAAGAAGCCGTCCTCAAGAAGAGTAACAAATCTCAAGACTATTTCTAATAGCAATGCCTCAAGTTTACTGGCCAAGTTTGGGTGCTTGTTCCTAAGAGCTTTCATTATGTCCTTTGCAGCATCAAATACACTAGCAGCAGAAAAGTATCTTTCAAGGCTGAGCTCAAGCTTGGGAAAAAACATGATAAGGGCAAAAGATGAGTAGAAATGCACGTCATATGTGTTCCACATATAATATTCAATGCCTTCTAGGTCTTTCTCCAAACCATGAAGGAATTGTAACTTTGTTAATTTTGGCTTTTGAAAAATGACATCTAAAATAGCTTGCTTCAGCAAATGCTCTTCCTCCCATGAAAAAGGACTACCAGATCCAGATGTTGGTACATTTTCACCTTTAGGAAGAGAGACTAAATGGAGGAACACAAGATCATCCTTTGTGGTTAGCCCAATGGAGTGACCAGCTTTGCCGGGTCCAAATGGATCAACAAATTGAAGTGATGCTGCAATACGTTCAAGATGGACTTGCTGCCTCCACTTGGAGCCACTATCTTGTGATTGGCCAAATTGTATAACCCGATCAATATCATCCACATCAAGAAGAAGACACATACAATCTTCAATGGTGATTCTGGCAGCAAACATTGGCTCTTGGTCAAGGGGCTTAACAGAAGTTCTCTGTTCAAGGATTTCTTCACCATGAGTGGCTGGTGGGTCACCTTCAAGAAGGGACCGTGGCCTACGGATGAAAGAAAATGGGATCCTCTGGAGCACATTAACTTGATGATAAGCACGTGGCTCATTAATTGAACTTGTTCGAGAAGGAACATCTCTGATAAAGGATGGAAAAAAAATGATGCTTCAGCATTGAACCAGTAGATTTCCTTGCTAAACAGGCCATATGATAGTAATCATCAATGTAGGGGTTATTGTGGTGTGTAGTAGCATGCTGAATTCTCAAAATGCTTTTGCAGACATGTATTTTGATCTAAACTGCAATGAAACACTATGGATCATCTTGTTGACAGTGTCAGAACTGTATTGATGTCGCATGCTTTGTTTTCCTTTAGACTGTTTTAACCTATGTCCTTTTTGTTCAGCCATGCCAATAACTGCATTAAATCTATTTTCCTTCATCATAGATAACTGCATTAAATCTATTTTCCTTCATCATAGATGAGGAAGGATGAGATCTGAACAAATGAGACTGTAATCATGAAAGATGGGACAGAGTTGGGTGGAGATGAACCATCAGCTGTTGCTGATGTGTTAGAAGTTGTGAAGGCATAAATCGTTTTGATGAGGACACAATTGTTGAAACAGACCCGGTAATGTGGTGGAATTGTCCCCTGAAGAAAGAGAAACTTGATTCATCTAGTGATTATGACGCCCACGTTTAATGGAAAGATCTGAAGGAGCAAAGTGAGTCATGTTTCCACCATGTGGAATATCACGAGGAAATCCAGCTAAATGAAGAAGATGGTGAGAGATTTTATCCAGTGAAAAGCTGTTGGCGGACGGTGGTATGTGAGAGTATGTATGGCTGATGTGGTGAGGGCTGTGATTGGCCACTGAAGGGGAGATACGGTGTGAAGGATGACTTGGGTACAAAAATTGGTTCACTCAATTTTTGTTGCAGCAGCGGTTGTTGAGGGTAAGTGGATGTTCTGTAGAATAACTTTGAGACAGATGGCCGGGATGATGGTGGTGACCACCATCTTTTACCATCTTGAATATTTTCAGCATCTAATATCAGCTGATCTAACCAGTTTGAAAAGTCTGATTCCTGTGTACCGTCTGCAGTGGAAGAACTTTCTCTAGATTGGGACCCTCTTCTATCACCAATAATGCCTGCACTCTTTGGTTCACTAACAGTTCTGTTCAACTGTTTTGTTTCATTTACAACTTTCTCTTTGTTGATCAGTTTATCCTCAAAAGAAACTTATGTATCACTTATTGAATTCTCACTCTTATTTTCTCAATTATTCACATCTTCAATTTTCTCACCCTAAGGCTGCCACTGCCCTAACAACCTCTTCCTCCAGTATAGTGGTTGTCGTCGTCTCTCCATATTTCCCCCATATACCGAGGGTGAGAATCCCACCTTTCTTCCACCCTCCATGAATGACCTGATCCTCATGGCTCAGCTCGATCCCCTTTATCTTCGGTTGCCTACTCTACTTGTGTGAAATGACTCCAATAGTGGTTGGTCACCCTACCACCTTCACTACAAAATTCCCTCATTATTGCCCCCACATCTAGAAACCCTGATTCACATTTTAAGAGGTGGCTCTTGATGAAAAAAACTCTTCTCATCAAACTTCTCCCGTCCGATCTCCTTTCCCTTAGATTTGGTCAAGAGATTCCCAATCAAATCTTGGTTAGGGTTCGTAATCGAAACTGCCGGTGGGATTGCATCTCAATGAGCCTCCTCTTCTGTTCCTTCATTCCTTCCAATCGGTTCTCCATAGTTGTAAACCTTCCTTCCATAGTTGAAAACCTTTCTTCGATTGCTAAGAACTTTTTCTCCATCTGGGATTTGATTTGCTCACTTTGCCTTTCAACGCATCCACATTCTTTGTTGCCATCTCTCCAAAACCTCATTTTGATACCAATTTGATATGTTTTTGAAATAGAAACAGCTAAAGATATAGTAAGAATTGTAGTAACACTCTAACAATGGCTATTTTTTTTATTATCAATTCAATACGGGAACAAGATACAGGTGATCTATGATTAGAGATATAGATGAGCTCTCCCAATCAACCTAGACGCCACTAGGAAGCCCTCAATGAAAAGAACTACAACAAAACACAAAACTTAGCAATAACATACTTTAAACCCTAGACAACTCCCCCTTAAATAGCCCTAGAACACAAAATCATAAATAGAATATTCCTAAACAATTAAACATAATTTAGGAAACATTCTTAAATAATTAAACATGATTTAGAAAACTTTCATAAACAATTAAATATATTTTAAGAAACATCCCTAAATAATATTCCTTCTCCAATTTAAATTTAATTTGGAAATCTTTTCCTAAATAATTCCCTCCTTATTCCTCTTCCTTACATAATGAATCATAGCTTTACTTGGCCCCACAAGGGGGCCAACTTTTCCCTATTTTCTGCTCCAGCGGCTGAGCTGGCCGCCCCCTCCCGTCGTATCAACTTTACACAATCAGATAATAAAATAAAACAAGCATGGGACACATGATTTCTCACATGCAAATATTTGGAAAGAGAAAATTCACGAGACGTAGCTTAGCTAAAACAACTTTCACAAGTACTTTGGATTATACAATATTGACTTTCCCTAAACTCAGAGAAGGCATTAGAACAAAATTGATAAGAGTATGTATTTGCAAGTTTGACCTGTGATGAGGATGCAATAAAGTCGAAGAGGGTTTTTGAGGATAGCTGATATGATCATTTTCTTAGAAGGGGAGACTACATGATCTTTAGGCGGTGAATAAAGTTGCGTAGGAAGGTTATTGGTCAAAGTAAGGATGATCGAGATTATCTTCCTAGAAGTGAAGGCAGTATGACCTTGAGGTGATGAGCAATGCAGTATGAAACTTTGAATATTAAAGGTTGTCAACAAGAACGTAAGGTGACAATCAAAGCTCCAAAATTATTAACAATTAAAAAGTTTAAAAAATGCCTTAAAGTAGTCAAATTAGGCATATTTCTTTTTACTTTTGGAGGGTATTTTGGTCCTTATTAGTTATCAATTATGAATGGTAACTCTCTCTCTCATATAATTGAAATATGGTTGGGCAATCCTACCCTTGGGATGGCCTATTGAATTTGCTGGATTTGAGGATTGGGCTTGCCAATAGTAGTGGTCTAATGGTGGTGGTTGTCTGTGATGTCCTAGATTGATGATTTAACATCCCCTCCCATAGTTTTCGATTCCACAAATCTATTATTGAGGTGATGGTTGGATTGACAAAAATAAATTTGAGATGGTTTTTTGCTCAAATTTGAGGTTGTTGTAAAAGTCATCATTTTTGTGCCAAAATAGTTTTCCCCTTTAAAAAAGCCTTTTTGTCACATGTCTTCAGTTAGTCAGAGTCTTATTAGATGAATTTTATAATAACAAGTGTATTGACATGATCAAACAATATTAGCCTCCTGACCAACAGAAATGGAAATGATAAAGTTTGTAGTATTCTCCTCCCTTGCATCTAACTACATATTGGGGAGGTAGTTGTGGGGCTCGGTCTAGTCCTATTTGGTTCGGCCAATTCAAGGCCTTGCGGTCTTTATTGAGAAGAAGTGGCCCTTTTGGTGACATTTTTGCATCATATGTGCTCTTTTGGCTTCTGAATTAATTTTTAATGCAAAAGTGATTGTCGTATTTTCCTGGGTCAAATAGAATTTTTTTTATCATATAGTGCTGATGAAGTGATGAGGTACAAAGGGTTATAAAACAAAAGAAATATATAATTTTAAGAAAATTAGAAAACTTTTAAAGATGGCATCGGTAAAACAAATGTTATAATCTTTTGTAATTTATATACTAGGCTCGGTACTATATAAGGAGAAAATAGATAAATAAGTTAGCTATAGTGAAAGGTTGGAGATCTTGAGACTTTGATCAAATTGGATACATTTGAAGTAATGATAAAATCTTATATGATGATAAGATCTTAGTTAAGGAGAAAAAAATGCTACTTCCAAAAGTTAATAATGAGATATGTACGAAAGAAATCTTTTTGTAAGATCATATTGAATTGAATAATTAGGTATATTATAATTGAAAAAAAAGACTAGTGGAGTTGATTATGAACCAAATGCCTGAAGCTTTGATTAACAAATTTCTTGTCAATGAAATTTTGAATACTAAAAAGATGCCAAATAGTTAGACATAAATTTCAATCTCAATATTTAGGAACAAAATAGAAGTTTAAGATTTTATTAATTATAAGGGAATCAAACTTATGAGTCATGCAATAGAGTTATGAGAGAGGGTAATGAAAAATAGACTTTAAAAAATTAGAGCAATATTAGATAATCAATTTGATCTTATGCCATGAAGATCTACTATGTACTTGATTTTTGTTTTAAAGTAATTAATGAAAAAAATGTAATGTGCAAAAGAAGAGTTTTAATGTTTTTAGTAGATATTGAGAAGGCTCATGAAGAAGTCCCATAAGAACTAATCTAATGTGCATTAACAAAAAAAAGTTGTCAATGACATGTTGAGGTTATTAAAAATATTACATGGAGCATTGATTCTTATTAAAAATAATTGTAGAGTGAATAAGGCATTGCCAATCAAGGATTTAAATTAAGTTTGTATATTTTTGTATTGGTTATGAAAATATAAGTTGAGAAATGATTATATCATATTAATGGTGAGAGTAACATCCATTGAAGATGAAGTAGCAGAAAATAAGTGTAGGTAGTTTGAGCATGTAAACGAAAATAATAAAAGAAGCACCAATAACAAGGGCAGGTTAAATAAGGATTTGGAAGAAAATGGATAGATTGGATGTAAATTAGTTAGAACTTATGCAACAATAGTTGCACAAAAGGATGTTAACACTTCATGCAATCCTCCGTAACAATAGTAATGAATGGAGAATGAGGATTGATAAAGTTGACCCCAAATGGTTGGGATTAAGCTGTTGATGATGATGATGGCGGTGACCCTTCAAAACCTAACATCTACATTAGTTTTCATTCTCCTCTTTTTCTTTTACATTGACAGTGCATCTTTTCTTCAATATGCAGTTTTTTTTTTTTTGTTGGGTGATTTTCTAGTCAAATTATCACTGCATTGTGCATTTTCCAACCTCTTTCTAATTTTGATGTGATATAGATGTTTTCTTTTTATTCATTTGTCTTGGCTTTGTGATTTAGTTATATTCCTGATTTTACACTACGAGTGTAGAAGTCTATAAAGATATAATCTCGTGATCCAATTAACATTGGGTACGGTGCTTACCACTTTGTGTTTTTCTAGGCCCTCTACTTCTCACGCCGACAATGTTGGTTCAAAATATTCTTACTATGCATATGGCAGTAACTGATTTGCCTTCATGTATTATTTCTACTGTCATACTTATCGTACTATATAACATACCAACTTAAGCATTCTGCAAAAATTTGCTTTGTACTGCTGCATGTATTCTTTGCTCTGCTAGGGTAGGCTGCTCTTCGTAGAAAGTTCAAAAATGAGGGAAAACTGTAGAATACCAGCAATATTGCAATGAATATGCATGATCCTTTGCTGCATTTAGTAGAATTTTAGTAGGCCTAACTATTTGCATAAAAAATTTGTCAGATTTATAAAAGAGGTAGATTTTTTTGAAGATTAATTGCCGAGATGTTGTTGGGAGATCATCTCATCCTTGAAATGGCTCAACAAGAATCATTAATGCTAAGTGCCAAAGGCAAGACCATAGCTTTCCTTGCCAATGTAAGATGCCTGAAGGTCTAAAAATTGTGTGTAGATGTAATGTTAGATGTGAGAAACTTTGTAACTAGTATGCAAAACTCATGTGATGCTAATAGTTAAACTCAAGCAACTGTTCATTACTTAAGATGAAAGATGAAAATTCATTCTCGGAAAAAAAATTCAATAGCCTAGAAATTAGTTGGTAGAGATTAGCAATAAAAAAAGTCATGCAACGCCTAAAAATTCATGCAATTGATGGTAAACAGTGCCCGAAGAAAAAAAAGGTAGAGATGAACAAGAAAGAAGTCGGGAAATAATTCACTTGAAAGTCTCATATTTGTGCAAGAAGATATCTTTTATTTGATAAGAAAATGAATATTGAAAGTACGAGGAATAGCCCATCCAAATAAATTTTTTTAAATCAGATATTTGGTTTTTATACCATCCTTAGACCCTATTAATAATCATGAAATTCCCCTGAATCACTCATAAGTAATAAAGGAGTCACACTTTGGAAAGAGGTATATAATAGAACCAAAGACCTGGTCACAATATGAAAGATGTAGAAATAGAGAAACAAAAACTGCTGAAACAAAGATCATAGAACCCAATCAACAGGAAGACTGCACGAAGGAGATAAAGATCGCAGAACCTGGTCAACAAAAAGGCTGTAGAAAGGAGAAGCAATCATTGAAGCAAGACCTGTAATACAAAAGTCATTGAGGCAAAAGCTGAAACAGGAAACCAAGAAAGCTGCAAGAGGAGGAAGTTGTGGGAGGAGCAAGATGGACGGGTTGCTCTAACCTTGCTTGCACCCAAGGCTAAGAAAGGCTGAAATCTCACTAATAAAAATGGTTGTTGATTCTAAAAATCATAGGAGGATCGCAAGTGCATCACTTGAGTTGTAAAAAATCCACATGAAATCTTCAGTTGGAAAATAAAGAAACAAGAGATGCGTGTGAAGCCAAAGAAAACATGGATTGAATAATATATAAGACTATACCTAATTTCGTGAACCTTTTCGGTGAACACACATTTAACATTCCATGTTTTTGCTCATACCGCAGCCATGGATGTTGTCCCATATCATTGCCACCTATTTTAGCTGGTGTGTTCAAATGTTGTCATTGTTTATCAGAGTCGGACCCATTGCTCGTTATTACTACTAGTACCACAGCTATTGCCCCTATCAACACCTTTTGGCCTGTCCTTGTCACCGCCTCCCTACAACTACTTGGAAGTGGGAAAACCTCTGTATTCAAATTTAATTGATAGTGAAAGTTAATCATCTGCGTAATGTGCCATCTACTTTACTATTAATGTACCAAAACTATATATAAATTCCGGCATAAGTCCACCCGGTCCAAACCCTTAGAGCGTTCATTAATTTTTCTCAGTCGTCTAGTTGATACTGGCTTATTTTATAGATCTTGCTGTCTTCTTGATTTGTTCTATTCCATAGAAAATCTTTTTCTCTTTTGGTAAAATTCTTGGAATGCAATAAAAAATTCGATCTACATAAACATGGTTTTGCTATAATCTGCAATTATGAAACAGTGCTTTTGGTTTCTTGTAGAACACAGACCGCCCCCTGCCAAAGTTCGGTGAATGGGATGTTAATGATCCCGCTTCTGCGGAGAGTTTCACAGTAATCTTCAACAAAGCTAGGGATGAGAGGAAAACTGGCACTAATCCCCAAGGATCTGACTCCCCTGCGAAGGACCTCTCTTCTGAAAAACAGGGAACTGCATATTCCACTCCAAAGCGTAGCTCTGTAAGTTCTTAATTTCTTTGTTCGCTCATTAAGTTAACATTTGCAAGTTATCTATTAAGTTTTATTTGAGACAGCTTTCTTATTGTTTTTTACGACAGCTTTTTGGTTCAAAATTTTTTTTGAAATAGTGAAAACACACCGGTCAAAAGCTGTCCCAAACGAGATATAAGTCTAAAATTGAGAAAACTTTGCGTTAGGAGCTCCTAACAAAGAGCCGTGGTTAGAAGCAACTTTTCATGATGACACCACGGCATTAATCACATGTTTTGATATAGCTGCAGGAGCTATATTACATTTGATCATCTTTTCTACATATTTTATATAAATATCTTCAATAATTTTTATTTTTCTTCAAAATTGTCATGAATGACTTTATTATCTCGGATAAAAAATGAATTAATCCAGTCTTGTGATTTAGGTGTTAAATGTCTCATGTCATGAGAAGCCATTCTTGCTGTTAGACTGTAATGGAAAATTTAATTAATTTCTCATGTATTGCATTCATCTCAAATCAAATCCAATAACACTGAGATTCATCATGATTAAAATTATTTTGGGCCTAGAGAACTGCTACTCAAGGTTTTACAGCAGGCAATTTGGCCTTTTCTTTTTTGCTTTGTGGTTGAGCTCAAGATCCATGGCTTACATCCTAGTAATTCTTTCCACCTGCAGAAAAAATGGTTGTGCTGCTTCGGTTCAACACCTGCTCAGTCTTGATCATGATACCAATGGCCTGGAATGTGTAAAGTTCTGCTATCAATATATATGCTTTGGTTTTTCCATCTGTATCCCAAATGATCGTTGGCCTTAGAAAGTTGTCTGTATAATTTATTCAAGGTTCTCTGAGAGGGAAGAGGTTTTAAATGCTTGAAGTCGCCTATGCTATTTCCAGATTATTTGAATGATAGATTTCCAAAACATGAAATTATTATTTTTTTCTAAATTATACATTTATGCCTCATAGTAGATACAATCATAAGAGTGTAATAAATTGTTATTTTAATCGGTGTTATATAAAATAGCTTCTTTGTTGGGAGGGCGACAATGAGCCCTAAAAGGCTAAAGGTGTCTAGTGAAAGCTACCGGCCTTTTTTGTTGGATGATTTGGCTATTAATTAAGAGGTTTTGGATTCGAGTCATGCGTATGTAACGTGTGTGGGAGTCTGGGTGTTGTCCCATAATTTTTCAAAAAAAAACTTATCATAAGAGCTTCTGATCGATGAAGTAGTTCGATATAGCTGATCTCTTATCTTCAATGAGCAAAGTTGGAGGAATTGTGTTCAAATTGAGATAAAAGTGTGATAGAGGATAAATATTTGGGTAGATCTCATTGAACATTATGAATTCTGTCATGCTATTTTTCTACCGATCTTCTTATAGATTATTATTTATATTCTCATCATCATCATTGATTTCAGGCACTCTTTTCTCGAATAATTAGTATCATAGAAAGGGCCTCTGCATTTTTTGCTAGAATTGTAGGAGCAATGCAATATTAAAGTAGGAAGGTGTGGAGTGATCAGTTCAATGGCAAGGTTTTCACTTATTAAGATCACTTTCATAGTGTCACATATTATGAATATTTATTTTACATTTATGGGTTGGATATTTGATATATTTTTATAAATTAGTTAATAATAATTATTTGTGTAACATATTTAGATTTATCTTTGTCATTTAATTCAATTAGGTGTGCGTCAACTGACACTTAGCTTTGACACAGCTTTGTTGGTAAGAACTCGAAAATTTATTATCATCGAGATTCTAAGATTAAGGTTTCGTCTGGAACGGTTTTTTTATTGTTTTTTAAAGTAGCTTTTAAGTATGAAAATTTTAATTTTTATTTTAAAAAGTTTAAGAAACAGTAATAAAAACTGTTCCAAATGAAACCTAAGATTTTATTTGAGATATTTTTTTATTTTTTTTTACAATTGTTGTAAATAAAGCAAATTTTTTTTGAAATTATTGTAGAAAGTAATTTTCTATCATAAAAAATTTTTGAAAGCAGTGGTAAAAAAATATTATGGATGTATAATGAGAAATAAAGTAATAAGAAAGTTGTCTCAAATAAAACCCAAATCATGATTATAATAAATGAGTATAATAAATTTAAGATATGAGCTAAACAATTCAAATAATAGTAATAACAATAATAATAATTTGAGAGCTTTATTTATCATGATAATATTTGATTGCAAAGTTGAAAACTTGCAGCACATCATCATTTTGAAAATAAATAATGAACACTCTATCGGACAATCTGAATAGATATTTCATGCTTATTTTATAATATTTAGACATAACGATGCCTTAATTAATATGAAATTGAGCAAACATTAGCACATCTAATTCATCTCATCAAGAAGCACCTTTTAACTATAAATACTCAGAATTTGGAGGACGTTTGATCCCTTAATGACATCAAGAATTTTTCAATTATATTTTTTATTATTTGAATTTTGCTTATTTTGACTCTAATTTGTTGGTGTACATGAGTCGAGTCAAACTGAAGCCGCCCCTAACTTGCGTTTGAACTTGATTAAGTAATTGAGCTTGAGCACGAGCTCAAGATTAATTCTATGAGTTCAAATTTGCTCACGAGCTAGCTCATTTATTATGAAAGAGATAATATCATTTTTATACATGAAGTTATTATAATAGCATGACATAAAGAATAACAAATTAAATGAGTAATAATAAAAAATCACTTGAAATAAGGAACATATACATATACTGAAATCATTGAATTTTAATTAATTTTAAGTGTAAATTTTATTAATATATTTTAAACGAGTTGGTTCTTGAGATGGCGGTCAAGGTTTATTAAAGTTTGACTTGTTAGCTCATTAAATTTAGCTCATGAGCCTTTTATCAAATCGAGTCCAAACCGGATCAAGAATCAGCTTGATTTAGTTACCTTAATTAGGTTGAGTCTTTCTTTTAGGTGAGTTATTGGCATATAGAATGCAGGGGGAACAACCGGCAATTACCGACGGTCAAATAGCAGCTTTTTCTGGAGGTCAGACAGTCGGACAGCTGTCGGTAATTAGCGGTGTTTCATCAGAAATTTAAGCTGCAAATAAACCATATAATATCAATGTTGAAAGTTCGATAAATGATGTTAAGCCTAAGTGAACTATTCCTAGACACGCCAATGCAGAAGCAAAACTATCATTTGATGCGGAAGCTAATAAACTTGTTAAAAGTTACAATGATGGTGATGATAGTCTAATTAACACAATGTAACATCAATCACATATTTCTACCAACATGTAATTTCTAGCAAATTAAAATGCAAAAAAGTAAATTACAGAAAATTAGAAACCAGAAAGAACACACTAGAATTTTTTAGTGGTTCGGTCAAACATGACATACGTCCACTCTTCGGAGTCCTCCTCTCTAGGTATTGCACTAATCCTTTAGTGACTCTTCTTTACCCCCCATAGCTAGGCAGAGAAGCCCTTACAAAATCTCTTTCACCAACGTGGTGTGGCAGAGGACCGTAATCTTTTCACCCTCATGGTGAGGCAGAGAACCTAGAATCTTTTTTCACCCTCTAGGTGAAGGTAGAGAATCTCGAATCCTTTTTCACCCTATTAGTGAAGGCACAAAATCTTGAATTCTTTTTCACCCTCCTAGTGAAGGAAGAGAAACTTGACATCCCTATCGAACTTTCAAGTGGTATCCCTTGTCAAAGATTTTCCTGGACGATCCTCTTCGTCCTGAACTTTATGATTGATAATGTTTTGCTTGTAGATGGACTGAAACACAACCTGCTGAGCATCAGTCAACTCTGTGACAAGGGATACAGCATCAAATTCCTGCCCACTGGCTGCATTTTAAGCTTAAATGATGAAGTTGTTTTGCAGGGGCAAATGATCAACAACGTCTACAAGCTGGATGTAAGTAGCATTAAATCTGATAATTCAATTTGCTTAAAAACTGCTGCTGATGAGTCTTGGTTATGGCATAGGAGATTGTGTCATGCCAGTATGAAAACCCTTAGGAGAGTCACCCAAAAGGACTTAGTTAGAGGTGTGCCCAAGCTTAAGTTCACTAAGGATCACCTGTGTGATGCCTGTCAGTTGGGGAAGCAAGTCCAGTCCTCTTTTCACTCTGTTAAGGACATTAGCACCTCTAGACCTTTAGAAGTTCTTCACATGGACCTCTTTGGACCCATTAGCACTGCCAGCTTAGGGGGGAGAGTATATGGTTTTGTGATTGTTGATGATTATTCAAGGTTCACTTGGGTTACGTTTTTGTCACACAAATCTGAGTCATTTGATGAGTTTAGATCTTTCTCTACTTGGATTCAGAAGAAGTTAGGATGTGAGATTATTACCATCCATAGTGATCACGGAGGGGAGTTTGAAAATGAAAGATTTGGAAGTTTTTGTGAGAATCATGGGATTAGTCACAATTTTTCAGCTCCTAGGACCCCTCAGCAGAACGGGGTAGCTGAAAGGAAGAACAGGACCTTAGTGGAAGCCGCTAGAGCCATGCTTGCCGAGTATTCACTTCCAAAATATTTTTGGGCTGAAGCGGTGAACACTGCCTGTTATGTGCTGAATAGGGTGAATGTGAGAGTCAAACTGAACAAGACACCTTATGAGATCATTAAGGGTAGAACATCAAATCTGTCCCACCTCCATGTCTTTGGCTGTAAGGTTTTCATTCTGAACAACGGGAAGTCACCCTTAGGAAAATTTGACCCCAAATCTGATGAAGGAGTGTTCTTAGGATATTCAAGTGTGGGGAAATCCTTTAGGGTGTTCAATAGGAGGACTTTGGTGGTGGAAGAAACAACCCATGTAGTGTTTGATGAATCTGATCCTAAGGAGTCTAGATCTGAAGTAGAAGATGAAGAGATTGTTGAGGTTACCCAAGGAGTTGGAAATACAAATTTGGAGGAAAGGGTAGAACCTCAAACCCCATTGCCTAGAGATTGGAGATATTCTTCGAGTCATCCTAAAGAACTGATCTTAGGAGACCCTTCTGAAGGTGTTAGGACTAGGCATGGACTTAGGAATGAAGTAAACCATTCTGCCTTTATCTCAATGACTTAGCCCACCAACATCAATCAAGCCCTGTCGGATGAATTTTGGATTTTAGCTATGCAGGAAGAATTGAATCAATTTGTAAGGAATGATATTTGGGAGTTAGTAGAAAGACCTAAAAATCAAAGTATTGTGGGAACCAAGTGGGTCTTTAAGAATAAGATGAATGATTATGGTGTGGTGGTGAGAAATAAGGCAAGATTGGTGGCTAAGGGGTATAATCAGATAGAAGGGATTGATTTTGAGGAGACTTTTGCCCCTGTAGCTAGATTGGAAGCCATTAGAGTGCTACTAGCCTTTGCCTGTTATAAGGAATTTAAGCTATTTCAAATGGATGTTAAGAGTGCCTTTTTAAATGGGGTAATTAAAGAAGATGTTTTCGTAGAACAACCCCCAGGTTTTGAGAGTTCCCAATATTCAAATCATGTCTATAAATTAAAAAAGGCCTTATATGGATTGAAACAGGCACCCAGAGCTTGGTATGAGAGGCTTAGCACATTCCTGTTAGAAAGAGAGTTTGTTAAGGGGAGCGTAGACACCACCCTTTTTCTGAGGAGATTAGGAGATGACTTACTCATTGTCCAGATCTATGTTGATGATATAATTTTTGGATCTTCTGATAAATACTTATGTGAAGAGTTTTCTAAAACAATGAGTAAAGAGTTTGAGATGAGTATGATGGGAGAATTGTCCTACTTTTTGGGGTTTAGCATAAGGCAAACGGATGATGGAACCTTTCTCAATCAATCAAAATACACTAAGGACATTTTGAAGAAATATGAAATGGATAAAGCCAAGCCAATCAATACTCCCATGCCCTCCTCAGTTCAGTTAGATAAGGATTCAAATGGAAAATCTGTTGATCAGAAGAAGTATAGAGGGATAATAGGTTAACTGCTTTACCTGACTGCTAGCCGACCTGATATCATGTTTAGTATCTGTCTTTGTGCTAGGTTTCAGGCTGATCCTAAAGAGTCCCACCTGACTGCTGTTAAGAGAATTCTTAGATATCTTTTAGGAACCCCAAACCTAGGAATTTGGTACCCTAGGCACAGCACCTCTTTTGAGATCATTGGATATTCTGATTCTGACTTTGCGGGGTGTAGGGTGGATAGGAAGAGTACTTCTGGGACTTGTCAATTTATAGGAAAGTCGTTAGTCTCCTGGTCCAGTAGAAAATAAAACTCAGTTGCACTTTCCACTGCTGAAGCTGAGTACATTGCCTTAGGGAGTTGTGTTGCCCAAGTTCTTTGGTTGAAGCAGCAAGTCTTGGATTTAGGAGTACCTGTTGGCACAATTTCTATTCTGTGTGATAATACTAGTGCCATCTGTATCTCTAAGAATCCAATCCAACATTCTAGGACCAAACACATTGACATTAGGCATCACTTCATTAGGGACCATGTTACAAAAGGGGACATTGAGCTGCACCACGTAGCAACTGAAAATCAGCTGGCTGACATATTCACTAAACCACTGGCCTTTGACTCATTCAGCATTTTGAGAACCAGATTATGAGTGATTGATATAAATGCTTGATTCTGATGACTGCTGATTTATAATTGTTATGATTGGTATTCTGATTTCTGTTAGTTAGTTTTTTGTATTCTGTTTTCTGATTTCTGTCAGTTAGTTTTTGTATTCTGATTTCTGATTTCTGTTAGTTAGTTTTGGTTTGATTATTTGCTTTCAGTTGATTTTATTTCTTCTGCTGATTTCTGTGTTACCCTTTTTATTAGTTTGATTTGAGTATTTACTTTGCTATGATTTTCTATATGTTTTTATTTATTTACGGGTTCATATCTTGCACTTACTATTTTATGCTTTTCAAGATCTGATCACCGCTCACTACTTCTGGTGATCTGAATTTTTGACTGGGAGTTTTTACCTTGTTTTGGTTTGGAAGCTGATAAGCAGTGATTGACTTCGCTGAATCTGTTAAAGGGAAGAAACATTGATAATTGTTTCTCTTCCTCTAACTCCTTTACTGGTGTGTAGTTTCTTTTGAATAAAAATCCTTTAAAATTAAAATGTTAGTTTTTGAAATAGAGATTATTTTATCTTCCTACAGTAATCTGCCTCATATCAATAGTGTTTTTCAAAGTCTTGAGTCATTAGTTTGATTTTCTAAACCAAGTGATTGCATTTATCATATGTTGTATGGATTTTGTTTTGTGAATCGTTCTTCCTTACTGCGGAGAGTCATCTCCTATGTCTGGAAGATAATCTCACAGCTGAGACTCTTTAATGATTGTGAAAAGGAGAAAGCTTATAAAAGATGCGCAGTGCGCCAGATAATTTGAAAAAGAGGCATAAAATGAGCCCAAAACTGAAAAGATGCGAAATTGCCAAATTGGATACACAAAGTGTATCAAAAATCAAAAGATGCGCAAAGCGCTAACCAATTTGAAAAAGAGGCACAAAATGAGCCCAAAATAAGCTTTCTTTCCTTTCAGATTGTTAAATGTCTTAGAGGAATCCGTGCGCCACTTAATATTTTCAAAAGCTTGAGTTTTGAAAATCATGATTTCTGATTTTTTACTTTGTAACACTATTATATCAGATATTTTTCTGGAACGAGGTTTGAAAGGATTTCTTTTCAAATCTAATGTCTTTTATTCTGAATCGGATTTTTGTTTTGAAAGAGGTTTGCATCGATAAGGTGCCCGGGGTCGGCGCTACGAACGTTGATTATTTCCAACCTTTTCTGGATTTCAGCGCTGTCAATCGTCCTGTCATTGGTTTTCGAATCTAAAGTCAAGGAAAAATTCTGATTTTCTAAGAGCAGCTTAATCAAAAATTTAAAATAAAATAAAAAAAAAATACTTATATATGTTTTTGCGGTAAGTTTTATTCGTCTTTTTGTTATTTTGATTTCATGGTTGTGTTTTTTGGATCCTGATCGATCATCTTCATCCTCCATTCTTTTCTGCTTTTCTTCACATCGTCCTGGACGATACACCGATCGTCCTGGACGATCCTCTTCGTCCTGGAAGATCCAAAAATCGTCCTAGATGATTCATTCAAAATCATAACTATGAAAATCTTTTTATAACGTGCAGCGGAAATGAATTAAAACAACGATAAAAAGATCAACCACAGATATTCACCCAAGCAGTTAATATCAGGAAAAATTAAAGTGCATAATTGAATCAGAAAAGCAAACCAGATTTTATAGTGGTTCGGTCAACTTGACCTACGTCCACTCCCCGGAGCCTCCCCTCCGGGTATTGCACTAAACAGAAGTGTCTCTCCTTTTGCTCCCACAGCAAGGCGGAGAAGCCTGTATAAAAATCTCCTTTTCACCACACGGTGAGGCAGAGAACCCGACCTCCTTTCGCTTCCTCCTGAAGCAGGCAGAGAACCTTCGAACTCCTTTCGCTTCCTCCTGAAGCAGGCAGAGAACCTACGAACTCCTTTCGCTTCCACCTGAAGCGGGCAGAGAACCCCGGATCTTCTTGCGAACGATAATCCCACGACGAACACTGACTAGACGAAAGACGACGAGCGGAGAAGACGACTCTGATCCGTGCTCGGAGCAACCTTAGTGAATCCCTCACTAACTCCCCCTCACAAGATCTTCTCTCTCTCTCTAGGGTTTCTCAGGGAAGGAAGGCAGCAAAAGATTTTTCCAAAATTTGGAAAAAGTTCTTTTAAAGGAGGGCTTAAAATTTGCCCTAAATCTCAACTGGTCGGCCAAGATCGTCCAGGACGATCGGTAGATCGTCCTGTACGATCAGTTCAAATTCAGCTGTTTCAGTCTGGACGATCTGGCTCTTCTGGACGATTAGTAGAAAAAGTTATTCATATCGTCCCGTACGATCCTGCGATCGTCCGGGACGATTAGTTCAAATTGAGGGAAATCGTCCAGAAGATAGTTCGGGTCGTCAAGAGAAATCTGTGCTGGACGACCAAAAAATGACTTGATCGTCCCGGACGATAGGGTCATCGTCCGGTACGATTAGTTCAAAAAGGCCCCAAATCGTCTTGTACATAGTTCTGGACGTACAGCTTAAATGCACTAGACGATCAAGATCGTCCGGGACGATCCTGCGATCGTCCAGGACGATATGATCGTATCAACTAAAAATTAATTGCTTTCCTTAATTACCAGATTAAATTAGGCATGATTGTACTGGATCGTCCGGGATGATACACGTATCGTCCGGGACGATCAGACCAAGTATCTAAAAATAAGAACTTGCCTAACTTGATCTGGCGGCTGAGAATTTCTGATTTGGGCATATCGTCCCGTACGATCCGGAGATCGTCCAGGACGATCGGCTCAATCAGACCCTCTTAACTTAGTCGCCCTAATTAGGGTTTCTGTTTTAACTGGATCGTCCAGGACGATGTGGATATCGTCCAGGACGATCTGAACAAATTTTTAACAGAAACTCTAATTCACTCAATCTCTCTCCCTGAGTGTGTGTGTGCAAGGTTACTTAGCTAGGGAATCAGTTACATTACAATTGACTCAATAAAAAGAAAAATCATACATTTGACACACTTAGACCCGATCTTGAGTTGGCTTGAGTGGCTCGCGGTCTTTTGTGCCTGAAACAGATTAGCCAAGCAAAACACACTGGAAATATGTTTGTCATCATCAAAACCAGATTTGCAACAATCTCCCCCTTTTTGATGATGGCAAACATTTGTAAAGTAGTCTGAAAATAAAAGTAAACTAGGAGATCCAACAAACAAATATTTTTTAAATTTTCATTTAACAGCTAAAACAATACATGAAGCATGACTCAAAAAATAGAAACAGACACGACTACAACTGACTCCCCCTTTTGACATCACAAAAAGGAGGAGCGAAAAACATAACACGGAAATAAAACATACACAGAACAACAACACAACAGAAAACTAAAACTGAGGCGGATCCTGATCGGAAGAAGGAGGTGTCGGTGGAGGGTAAAAGTAATGGTGAATGGCCTGAAAGTGAGCTCCAAACCAGGCCATGTCCTGGTCGTGCTGCTGCTGCTGCTGCGCAGCATAGTCCGCGAAGCGTTGGAGGTCCTCGTTGTGCTGCTGCTCCTGGGCAACCATGTAGGAGTCAAAACGGGCCTCCCACTGGTCGAAGCGCTGCACCAGGTGGTCAAGGGGAGAGGCAATGTGAAGGGGTGCAGGTGCCTCTGGTGCAGCAGGAACTGGAGCAGCCTCTTCCTCTTCTTCCTCAACATCCGGGGCAGGCTCCGGATGTAGGCGGGTGCTGTGTAGGACGTGGAATGAGTTGTTTGTGAAGAAGGAAGGAGGGACATCAGGAGGGACAGGATACAGAAGGTCATATTTTGTCTCTAAGGCATAGTGAATAAGATGACCTAAAGCTAGATTTGGGCGACGCCTGTGGCCCGGATCTCTAATGATGGTGAGATGTTCTATGTATCGGATGATCAGATCAGAGGCATTAAATTCTCGACGGGCCATGATGTAGTAGGTGGTCAAGGACAGGAGCGGGGTAATGTGAATCCGATCCCCCGCCTTTGGAATGACGGAGGAACGAAGGACGTGCTGAATGGTCCGGGCGTCCTTGAGAAGGGAAGTGCAAGCATTGTCGTGATAGGGTGCGTTGGTATGGCGAAGGAAGTGATTGGCGACACTCCAATCATAGTCAGGATCGGTGATGATCGTGTGGATCTTGTCTCCAGTGACAGACAAGTTGAGGATATTATGAAAATCGTCGGTCGTGAGTTCCACGGGGCGTTGATTTACGTAGGAGCGAAGAGTGGAATAGTCCACGGAAATGCGCAAGTTGGCAAAGAAGATGCGAAGGAGTTCCAGATTGAAGGGAAAGGCTAAGGTCAGAATGAAGGTGAGGGAGGTGTGTGCGAACAAGTCTAAGATGGGATACGTGAGAGTGCGAGGATTGACAATCTTGGAGTGCGTGATACCCACATTACGATAGCATTCGAAAGCCGCCTGATCGGCGGCATTCGGGAAGCGAGGATCGACATGTCCCCTGGACGAACTGGCCCCCTTTTGACGAGATCTTTTGCCACCAGCCATTAGGAAACCAAAGAGGAGGAAAGGAGAAGGAAAGTGGAGGAAAAATGATGTGAAAAACATGAAGAGAACTGCTGTTTAAATAGAAAACGGACTGATCGTCCCGTACGATCGCGGGATCGTCCGGGACGATGTGGTCATTTATGACGTTCTGGACGATTGGTCAAAAAGGCGGTCCGATCGTCCAGGACGATCAAAGATCGTCCAGGACGATTAGACACAGGCGATCGTCCCGAGGAGTCAGGCTGGACGACCGTTGACGAAAAGTATCGTCCAGGACGATTAGGTGGATCGTCCAGGATGATATGCAATAAATATGTCTAACGGGCCGAATTCCAATCGTCCGGTGGCTGACACGTGTATCGTCCAGTACGATGAGGTGGATCGTCCAGGACGATGGGCAATAATTGGTGCAATGTCAGCCGTTTGATCAGATCAGGAAGATATGGATCATATCGTCCAGGATGATGTAAGGATCGTCCAGGACGATCACCAATAATTGGGGTAGTTTCAGCAGCAGGAGCAGTGGGTATGATTTTGAATGAATCGTCCAGGATGATTTTTGGATCGTCCAGGATGAAGAGGATCGTCCAGGACGATCGGTGTATCGTCCAGGACGATGTGAAGAAAAGCAGAAAAGAATGGAGGATGAAGATGATCGATCAGGATCCAAAAAATACAACCATGAAATCAAAATAACAAAAAGATGAATAAAACTTACCGCAAAAATACATATAAGTATTTTTTTTTTTTAATTTTTGATTAAGCTGCTCTTAGAAAATCAGAATTTTTCTTTGACTTTAGATTCGAAAACCAATAACAGGACGATTGACAGCGCTGAAATCCAGAAAAGGTTGGAAATAATCAACGTTCGTAGCGCCGACCCCGGGCACCTTATCGATGCAAACCTCTTTCAAAACAAAAATCCGATTCAGAATAAAAGACATTAGATTTGAAAAGAAATCCTTTCAAGCCTCGTTCCAGAAAAATATCTGATATAATAGTGTTACAAAGTAAAAAATCAGAAATCATGATTTTCAAAACTCAAGCTTTTGAAAATATTAAGTGGCGCACGGATTCCTCTAAGACATTTAACAATCTAAAAGGAAAGAAAGCTTATTTTGGGCTCATTTTGTGCCTCTTTTTCAAATTGGTTGGCGCTTTGCGCATCTTTTGATTTTTGATATACTTTGTTTATCCAATTTGGCAATTTCGCATCTTTTCAGTTTTGGGCTCATTTTATGCCTCTTTTTCAAATTATCTGGCGCACTGCGCATCTTTTATAAGCTTTCTTTTTTTCACAATCATTAAAGAGTCTCAGCTGTGAGATTATCTTCCAGACATAGGAGATGACTCTCCGCAGTAAGGAAGAACGATTCACAAAACAAAATCCATACAACATATGATAAATGCAATCACTTGGTTTAGAAAATCAAACTAATGACTCAAGACTTTGAAAAACACTATTGATATGAGGCAGATTACTGTAGGAAGATAAAATAATCTCTATTTCAAAAACTAACATTTTTAATTTTGAAAGGATTTTTATTCAAAAGAAACTACACACCAGTAAAGGAGTTAGAGGAAGAGAAACAATTATCAATGTTTCTTCCCTTTAACAGATTCAGCGAAGTCAATCACTGCTTATCAGCTTCCAAACCAAAACAAGGTAAAAACTCCCAGTCAAAAATTCAGATCACCAGAAGTAGTGAGCGGTGATCAGATCTTGAAAAGCATAAAACAGTAAGTGCAAGATATGAACCCGTAAATAAATAAAAACAGATAGAAAATCATAGTAAAGTAAATACTCAAATCAAACTAACAAAAAGGGTAACACAGAAATCAGCAGAAGAAATAAAATCAACTGAAAGCAAATAATCAAACCAAAAACTAACTAACAGAAATCAGAAAATAGAATACAAAAAACTAACTAACAGAAATCAGAATACCAATCATAACAATCATAAATCAGCAGTCATCAGAATCAAGCATTTATATCAATCACTCCTAATCTGGTTCTCAAAATGCTGAATGAGTCAAAGGCCAGTGGTTTAGTGAATATGTCAGCCAGCTGATTTTCAGTTGCTACGTGGTGTAGCTCAATGTCCCCTTTTGTAACATGGTCCCTAATGAAGTGATGCCTAATGTCAATGTGTTTGGTCCTAGAATATTGGATTGGATTCTTAGAGATACAGATGGCACTAGTATTATCACACAGAACATACACTGTGCCAACAGGTAATCCTAAATCCAAGACTTGCTGCTTCAACCAAAGAACTTGGGCCACACAACTCCCTAAGGCAATGTACTCAGCTTCAGCAGTGGAAAGTGCAACTGAGTTCTGTTTTTCTACTGGACTAGGAGACTAACGACTGTCCTATAAATTGACAAGTCCCAGAAGTACTCTTCCTATCCACCCTACACCCCGCAAAGTCAGAATCAGAATATCCAATGATCTCAAAAGAGGTGCTGTGCCTAGGGTACCAAATTCCTAGGTTTGGGGTTCCTAAAAGATATCTAAGAATTCTCTTAACAGCAGTCAGGTGGGACTCT